>APFE030634781.1:470-31770 GCA_000404065.3 Pinus taeda | reverse complement strand
ATTATGTCGAGGAGCCTTCAAGGGGATTGAGCTTGCTACTCTGCCCTTGCATGCGTATCGGATCGTAGACTGTTCCCCCAGGTATATTTGTTTCTGTTGGTAACCTTAGTGACCATATTCTCTAGGATTCTTCCTAAGGTGACAGTGGCGAGAAGATCCCACTGTACCTGGAGCAAACATCGGCTAGACTCACTTGGATTTTCTGGGGGGTTCTCTTCACTCGATACGGTTAAGTGGAGAAACTTGGTCCAGTCTATTCATTAAGCAGGTTGCCGGGGTAACTGTTTCAACCGCTATTTCTGTATCAAACTCTGCGATGTTGGATTTCATCACCAACTAGTGTTTTCGGTCCGGAAAGTTACTGTTTGTGTGTGTTTGATCTCTTAGATTCTTTAGGCGTGTGATTCAATTTGTTTGGTTCTTTAGAGACTTTAGGTGTTTTTCATTGAGATTTTACTTTGTTTGCGTGTGAAGTAGTTAAAAGTCTTTAACTGTGGTTGAATTACCGAGGCATTCCCGTAGACTTCGGGGCCAATCCCCTGAGTTTGTTAATGTGGCTAAGTTACTGAGGACATCCCGTAGACTTCGGGGTCAACCTCCTGAAGACATACCGAGCCAGCTTGAAGGCTTGAAAGTCCTCGTATCTCCAAGTAGCAGTAGAAGTGGGTCACCTGAAGAAGGAGAACCTTCTTTGGTAGAATATTCTGATTCTCAACCGTTAGTAATTTTAGAAGTTACTGGTAGTATTGCATCTACTAGTGATATAGGTGAAGAACCTAAAGTATTTGAACCCCAATCTGAAGTTGCTGCTACTCCCATATCAGAGTTTGTTTCTCCGACTCCTAGTGGTCCTAGTTCTCCTAGGGTAGAAACCGTAATTACCCAAGATCTTCCTGCTGGACTCATAACAATCGAAGAGCTTGCTATTTCGGACATCGAAGAAAGCTTTCCTTTTCCAGACAATCGACCTATATTAGAACTTAGGGAGCGTGAATCGATTTTTTATAGTTCACCTAGGAGCACTGTTTGGTACTGTTCACTGACCAATCTTTTGGAAAATCCGGGACTTAGTTTTTCACCACCTCATATTTTTTATCACCCTTCACCTAGAGATCATTATCCTGCATTGAATATGTCTAATCTGTCATCCATGTATTCTCAATCGCCAGAAGCCTATTTGTACGGCAGTCCTTCTGTTCCCGCTGGGTATCAGTCCATTTCTGGTACTTTTCAGGAGCATGTACTCAACCTATCGAACAGAAGTTGTTAATTGGAAGTAGTGGTACTAAACCGTTGAGTGCAGAAGAAATTCTAATGATGTCAGGTTCTCAACATCAAGGTGGCCAGTTACCGCCTGGGGGGAAACCTAAAGGTACTCAGTATGTGCCTGGGGGGCAACCTTAGGGTACCCAGTATATGCCTGGGAGCAACCTCAAGGTACTCAGTTTTCCCTTGGGGGACAACCTCAAAGACAGTACATACCTATGGAACAGTACGTTCCTCAACGTCAAGCCCAGACTCAATATGTACCCCAAGGTCAACCTCAGTATCAGTATGTACCCTAAGGTCAACCTCAGTATCAATATGCACCCCAAAATCAACCCCAATATCAATATGTACCTCAAGGTCAACCCCAGTATTAGTACGTGCCTCAGCGTTATCAACCCCAAGGTCAGTACCCATCTCAAGGTTACCAATCGCCTTTTGGTCAATCATATTATCAACCCTACCCTCAACTCAATTATGGTCCTCAATATCCTCAAGGTCCATACCCCGGAACGAATTTGGTGTGGGATCCATCTCAATCCCAGCAGGTCTTGCAACCGAACGTGTAGCCGTCATCTCAACCTGGACAACCCTTGGTCGCTGGTCCATCTCAGCAAGCCGTCCAGCCTACTCTTCAAACTTCTGCACCTTCTGTAGTTTCTTAGTCTGGGCCTAGTACACCTCGTACTCCGCCTCAAACATCTGCTAAAGCTACTACAACATCTACTCCATCTACCCCACCTTCTTCTAGAGTATCGGTAGCTCCAGTGTCTATTGTTCTTGTAGCTACTCCTCAGACCTCTTTACCTCAGTCTGGATCTACGATCCAGACTTCAATCTAGATGCATGTAGGAAGTACGGTTGTTACTTCTCAACCTCAATTTAATCAACCTCCGTACCAAGGACAATATCCATACGGTCCTGCTGTGCAACAACCAACCTATCAGTATCAACCGTACCCTGGGTATACATATCAACAACCTCAAAAACCCCAGTATGGTCCGATTAATCCTAGTTTTCCAGGAGGTCAAAATATCTTGAATGCGATTCCCATTCCTAATTATCCTGAATATCCTCCTCCTGGGGCTGGTTTGCAGACCCCAAGTTTCAGGGACCCTAATCGTCAGTTACCATTCATCGTAACTTTGGACTTACCTGACTTGATGTGCCTTACGAACGATCCAATCAACTATCTTCCGTATTGGCTGCCAATGCCGCATAAGTTGCCCAGTGATATTCCTAAATTCGAAGGTAAACCAGGAGAGGACCCGTCGAACCATGTGATGACTTATCATCTCTGGTGTGTGTCCAACTCCATTTCAGATGATTCTATTTGTTTACGTCTTTTTCAACGCACTCTAATTGGTCTTGCGGCCAAATATTATATCGAATTACCGCGAGCCACTTTTTATGATTTTAGTCAGTTAGCTACCTCGTTTTTAACTCATTTTCAGTTGCCAGTCAGATATGACAATGGCACGGAGCTATTAACTTCGTTAAAGCAGTCGACGTCCACTTACATCTCAGATCATATCCATGAATGGAGACATCGACGGCATTTAGTGAAGGTTTATATCCCGGATCAGATCTTAGCTGAGTGGTTTGTAAAATCCTTATTGCCTAAGATCACTAAAGATGTAGCTAAAGCCGGTGTAGTTACTGAAGAGCAAGTCATTTCTCAAGCACAGTACCTTGACTTAGTTTACACTCAGTCGGGTACGTTACACGAGAAGATCCCCAACCTAACTAATCAAAATCAAATCGTTGCTGCTCCTTTAGGGTCTCATGCCGCTGATGGTATGATTGGCACGGTGAATACTAAAAGTAAGAAGAAGTCTTCTAAGAATTCTTCTCCTATAATAACCTTGCCAGATTCCCCGACAGGAGAGTCTTCCGTGGAACTTTCCGCCGATATTCACGTTGTAGAATCTCCTACAGCTAAACCAAAAACTGGTGGTAAAAAGAAAGGGAAGAAGAATAATAAAGAGAAAAATTCAAAAGAGAAACCCGAAAAAGCGGAACCCACTGATGAAAAATGCAAACCTCGTTATCCGTGTCTCATCTGCGATGAAGACCATTATATGAAAGACTGCCCTCATCGGGCAGAAGTTGCAAAAATCGTCAAAGGTTCCCAAACTCCTACTGTCTTGAAGGATCCTTTTCCAGCTCAAGATAGTAAGATTATAGGTTCATCCTCTAGTGCCAATGAAGAACCCATCTTGATGATGTCTCATGTAAGGATTGCGACTCGATCGCAAGATTATGGTAGTAAAAGTCCTATTGATGGGAAAGAAGAAGAATCTTCTCATTCCAATCCATCAACCTTAGCTCCCAGTTTCGATCCACTACAGATCGAGAAACCTAACCCGGACTTAGTAATCAAACCGCCCACAAAGGGTGTACTTCAAAAGTCTACTTTCAATCCACATGCGAGAGCGGCTCAGAATTACAATATTGTTGAGGATTTAACTGTTTCACCCTCAGCAATGTCGGCTTTGGAAGTGTTGCAATCATGTCCAACACAACACAAATTAATTTTGTCGGCTATAGGAGCTATTGATACTCAGGACCCGAACCTTATAATCTTCGATCTAGAAAATAGTGCACCGCGTCTACCTCATCAAATGGCTGTCTTGATTCCAGTGATAGTCAAAAACAGACCTGTTCATAGGACTGTGATTGATGAGGGAGCTTCCACGTGCATTATGTCGATACAGTGTTGGAGATTGCTTTGTTCTCCTTCACTAAATCAATCCCCGACAGTTCTTAAGGCCTTTGATGGCCGTGGGTTTCATCCTTTCGGCATTTTACAAGATCTACCTATAGGGGTTGAAGGAAAAACTGTTAATCTAGATGTGGAGGTGGTTGATGCCCCTCTAGATTACAACCTTCTCTTGGGTCGTAGTTGGTCTTACACATGAAAGTTGTTGGTCTCCATCGGTCTTTTCGGCTTATAAAGTTCCCTCACAATGGAAAGATCGTAACTATAGACCAGTTGTCATACTTTTCATCTGACCCAGCCTCTGCTGAGAGCATTCAGCATGTTGGCAAAGTGACGATCCCTTATAAGGATGTTGGTGTAGGGTTAGTTAAAGATTCCGGTTTACTGGGCACTTTTCCTTTCCCTCCTATCAACGCATCATCTTCTACTGCAATAATTCATATGATTTCATCAGGAACCATTGTTAATGATGATCCTTGGATCATACCTTCTGAAACTGAGATAGACTCATTTGGTACTCTTATACCTTTGAGTCCGTATGAACTTGCATATCAGATAGTGCAGTCGTTTTCCGACCAAACATCAACCCAAATCGACTTAATGAACGAAGTCCATGAAGAGTCATTTTTAACATCAAACTTGGAACTAAGAATGTTTTCTGAACTCGTTTAATCAGATGAGCAAATTCGTGAAATCCTATGTGTCGATGAGTTACCATGGGAAGATTCTACATCACAGATCTTCGTTTTTACCCGAGAGCGATCGTTTTGAAAACGATTTTTCATCAATCTTTACAACCGAATATGTTAAGGATGCTCAGAATCCAATGAAACATCCTGATTCTGAGTTAAATCTAGGCAATATTTCTAGAACTATTCCCCTTGACATTTTAGTTAAGCCTGGAATTGTTGAAAACGTTCATATAGGTGCCTCTTGTACGGACAATTAAATTAAAACATACAAGGCCCTATTTCAAGAATTCCGCGATGTGTTTGCCTGGTCCTATGAGGAAATTCCAGGAATTGACCTAGAAATCGTAGTTCATGAAATTAAAGCCTACTCGGACGCTAAACCCATTCGGCAATGTCTGCTTCAGATTCACCCATGAAAAGCTGCTGCAATTAAAGCAGAAGTTGAAAAGCTGTTGAAAGCAGGTTTCATTTATCCCATCCCGTTAACGGATTGGGTATCGAATATTGTTCCCGTGAACAAAAAGCAAGGGACAATAAGAATATGTATCGATTATAGGGACATTAATCAAGCATGTCCAAAGGACAATTATCCTACACCCTATATCGATCAAATTATTGATGATTGTGCCGGCAGTGAAATTTTCTCCTTTATGGATGGCTTTTCCGGCTATAATCAAATCAATATTATGCCTGCCGATCAACAAAAAACGGCATTCATTTGTCCATGGGGAACATTTGCTTATTGCAAATTACCTTTTGGCCTTAAGAACGCCGGAGAAACTTTTCAACGGGCTATGTCTTACGCTTTTCATGATATAAAACACATTGTGCAACCCTATCTCGATGACTTGCCTACTCAGTCCTTACATCGAGTTGATCACCTCGTCAATTTACGAGCAATCTTCATGAGGTGTAGGCATTATCGGATTCGGTTGAATCCCCACAAGTGTGTGTTTTGCATTGAAACGGGTCGATTACTGGGATTTGTAGTTTCGAAAGCCGGCATTCGCGTCGATCCTTCGAAGGTCGAAGCTATCATCAAATTGCCTCCTCCTTCGAGTCTTCGCCAACTCCAAAGTTTGCAAGGGAAAGCAAACTTTTTATGTCTATTTGTCCCTAACCGCGCCGAGATTACAAAGGGTTTTACCCGGTTGTTGAAACAAAATACCTCATTCTTTTGGGATGAGATAGCTGAGAAATCTTTCGATGCTTTAAAACATGCGTTGACCCATGCACCGCTGTTACATCCTCCCAACTACAACCAGGACTACTACTTGTATCTCTCCGCTTCCTATTCCACCATTGGAATGGTGTTAGTTCAGGAGGATGAATTTGGTATGGAACATGTGATATATTACCTTAGTCGCATGTTAAATCCAACTGAGCTAAAATACTCACATGTGGAGAAATTGGCATTGGCAGTTGTTCAAGTTGTCCAATGATTTCGTCATTACATTTTATTACAGAAAACTACGGTCATTTCTGATTGCAACCCTATGATCCATATTTTGACCAAGCAGTTGCTGGGGGGCAAGTACTCCAAATGGATTGCTATCTTGCAGGAGTTTGACTTAGAATTTGAAAAGTCCAAGTCAAAGAAATCGTTAGTTTTCGCGGAACATATGTGTGACTTCCCGCGTGTTAATACAGAAACTGTGGCGGAGGAGACCATTGTGGACGAATCCTTGTTTCTGATCAGCACTTTAGATCCATGGTATGGAGATATCATCACTTATCTCCAAACCCAAACCTTTCGGCCAGATCTTTCACGATCCGACCATCGGAAAATCTGATTCCAATCCCAACAATTCAAAATTATTGGAGATACTCTTTATCTTCTTGGGGCGGATTCTATTTTCCGACATTGTTTGACTCATGAGGAAGCTGAAAGGGTCTTAAATGACTGTCACTCTAGAGCGTGTGGCGGTCATATGTCTGGGTATGCCATTGCCCAAAATATATTGCGCGCTGGCTATTTCTGGTCATCTTTGTTTCAAGATTGTATTACTGCGGTCTGAAAATGCCACAATTGCCAAATTTTTGATCGAAAGATGCGCACTCCACCTGCTCCTCTTCAGCCTATAATTGTCATTGGTCCTTTTGCCAAATGGGGTATCGATTTTATTACATGTAACCCTCACTCGGCCGGGGGGCATGCGTATATTATCCTTGCGGTAGATTATTTTACTAAGTGGGCCGAGGTGATGCCTACATTTGAGGCAGCCGGAAAAACAACTGCAATTTTCGTATTCAATCATATAATTGCTAGGTTTGGTGTTCCACAAGCGATTATCACTGACCATGGGCGTCATTTTCGAAACGTTATGATGACCGAACTTACAGACCATCTTGGCTTGCGTCACGACAGTTCAACTCCTTATTATCCACAAGCTAATGGTCTGGTTGAAGCCATCAACAAAGTTTTAGTCATCATGATCTGACGAATCATTGGGATTCATCGGTCGAACTGGCACAACATGTTATTTTCAGCGTTGTGGGCATACTGAACCTCAGTCAAAACATCAACAGGGTTCACTCCTTTCCAACTAGATTATGGTTTGGAAGCTGTGTTACCTATTGAGTGCGAAATCCCGTCATTGCGAATGGCCATTGAATTACTTCCAGCTACTTCCGAAGAGGAAAGATGTTTATTATACTTAGCTCAGCTAGATGAGAATCTCCGCGATGCTGAATTAGTGATTGAATCTCATGCCAAACATATTAAGACTCAGTATGATCGAAATGTAACCCCTCGAAATTTTTCAGAAGGAGATTTAGTCCTTTTGTACGATCAAGCAAATGATAAATTAGGCGATGGAAAATTCGTGCCTATGTGGCATGGTCCCTTTGTTTTCAAGCGAAAGCTAGCAAAAGGGGCCTATGAATTGGTAGACTTTGACGGGGTCTCTTTAGGTAAACCCAGAAATGGTCTTTACCTGAAGAGATATTATGCTTAAAACAAGTGTGGAGATCTTTTAGTTAGGTTAGTTTTTCTTCTAGCTGGTGTGTTTTAGATTAAAGTGTGCTTAGCTTAGAGATTGAGTTTTCCATCGTTATTCCTGCTTATCTTGGTTTTACGTTTGATGTCGCAGATGTCGACACCTCTCCAAACATATATTGGTTTCGCTGATGGCGCTTGTCATAGTACACGGAATATTTCTTCCGCAGCTTGGGTTATTTATTCGCCCTCTGACGAGTTGGTATCTATGCATGGGGTAAGCCTCGGTCAAACAACGAACAACATTCAGAGTATAGTGCAGTGGTTGAGTTATTATCTGAATCTATTTCATTTGGGATTCGGAGTTTGATAGTGAGGTTAGATTCTGAACTCGTTGTATTACAGCTTAATAGAGTATACGCCATTAGAAATCCATTTTTATTAAGATTATTTTTGAGAGTGCGTCTCTTGGAACGTGAATTTGACTATATTGAATATCAGCATATTCCAAGATCTTTAAATACATTAGCAGATGCAATTGCTTCTCAAATGTTAAGTAGACATGTGCGATAATCATACAAGTAAATTTAAAAACATTCCATAAACATGTTTAACGATACAAGCTAGTAGTAACGATATCATATATATAGGAGTGTGTCAAAAAATACATCGTCTTCGATCATAGGTTGAAAAACACCTTATGATCGGCAAAAATGATAGGTACAAAAAGCAAAATGTCATATGTGACTAAATAAGCGATCATCCCATCACTGGTGAATGATCTCGATACGAAACCACTGCACGGGCCACCTTACAAAGGAACCTCCTAAAAGGTCCGGGGACTCCAATCACATAGCGCTGAAGTCGACGAGGGATGTCGTCTATGCTGGTCTCGGGAATGTCCCCTATCAGGTGCTCTAGGTGACTCTCCAACTCGGCCAAGGTCTCTGCTGATTTGTCCTGTGGGGCTGGAGCCGGTGCAACTGGTTGTTTTCTCTCGAAAGGCCGGAGAGCGGCTCGTCGCTGTGGGTGCACATCTGCATTTTAAAATTATTACTATTAGTTTTGAGACAATATAAAAATAAAAAAATTTAACATTAGGAAAGTGCTGAAAATGATTACCTGAGTCGTTCCATTTCTCTCCTGGAGGAAGAGCCATGTCTAGGTCTCCACGAAAATCAACCCCAGCATAAGGGAAATTCTGAATAGAAAAAACCTGGTTCTCCAACCATTGGAAATACTCAGGTTTGAACCGGACGACCTCGGTCCCCTCGTCAGGATGACGGGCCATGACTGCGACCCATCGCATCAGTTTGGGCTCTCGGGGAAGCCTAGCTCCAACTGTAAGGTGCTGCGGGATAAGCATAGGAATCCTCTCCAGGCCAAAGATCACGACTAAAGCTCCATAACCAAAATTCTTCAGTCATCTGTTCTTCGCCCTGGTCAATTGGCCCTTCACATTGGCCAACACAGCATCGTACCAGTTGAAGATGGTACCCTGAAAGAAATCAACTGCCATACGCATCTGGGATCCGGTGGCAACATGTAATGCAGCAGCTCCGCAAAGTCTAGTAACAGTGAATGCAATCACCATAAGCTCAGGAAGGGATATGGTCTTTATGTCTATCCCTTTGTCTCTAGTCTGGCGGTTGCAATACTCTAATCAGAGGCTATCGATGGACTGGCCACCTGCCCTAGTCCCGAACAGAGTCAAGTCAACACCTCTCTTAGGCAAACCAGTCAAGAAGTATATATCCGCCGACTCGATCTCGAGCTGGTGGCCGCTAATAAAGAAATACTGGTCCTGGACACTCCATCTGTCAACCAACCACTGTAAGAAATCCACCTGATCCCTCATGCCAGGAATGGCCCAGTATTTGTATAAGCCGCATGCCCTCAAAGCATCAAGTGAAGGTTGATGATTCCATGTGGCAGCATCCATGTCCTCGTGCTCTCGTTCGCGTCAATTTAGCATGGTGTACCACCAACATCAAGGAAAAATATCATTTAGAAAGCTAGAATAAATTTTCTTTGGTCCATTTTTGAAGATTTTTGGGTTAAAAACCCTCGCGGCGGGGCCCGCACCCTTCATGTTGGAGACAGTGCGTGGGACTGCACTTTGTCCACATGGAAGGTGTGGACCCCGAGCTTTTTCCCAATGGAGAAAAAGTCGAGGTCCGCAGGTTCGCAATGGTGAGCCTGCGTACCCCGAGCGCGGGTTTTTTGCCTAAAAACCCTCCCAAAAAATGAAATGAGGGACTAAATTGAAAAATTAAACGGTTAAAAATGAAGAGAAGGATGATGTGGATTACCTGGAGAAGACGAAGTTCGATTCCGACGGTTGAATTTTCTGCAATCTTCATGGGAAGCTTTCAGAGCAAAAGCACTATTTTCTCACCCAAATCACAAATGATAAAAATGAATGGTAAAAGCCCCTTTTTATAAGTTTTTTGAGTAAATAAATTGCAAATTTGTTTATGTTTAACTTTAAAAAGGTATTTTTGTGATATTTTTATCTCTTTCAAGTAGGTATGAGTAATGTTTGTGTTTTTGTTCAAGATAACAGGATTATTCAGGCGAAATCTATCATTTTCAGCTAGAGTCACCTTTAAGCCCTTTTCTGACTCCTAAAACATGAAAAGATTGCCGAGTTTTTCTTTTAAGATCGTTAAAATGGAATTAAAAGACAGTCTATTTAAAGCTCTTTTTCGACCGTAAAAACATAAAAAGATTGCCGGATTTTTGTCGTTTCAAATTTGATATTGGTTATAAAACGACATGTCCTTGATTGCTTTTTTACCTTTTCGGATCAAAGACACTAATGACGAAAAGTACTCCTTGGTCGTAAAAGATCAAGCAGTTCTCTCAAGTATTATTTATACTTTTTCGGGCTTGGGAGACACAAATTTATGAAAAAGTCAAACCCTGGAGTCTTCTTAATTTTTTTCAGACTCTCTAAAAATGAAAAACGCCGAGTTTGTCCTATACTGGACTCGTTAAATTTAGACAGTAAAGGACCTGTTCAATTACAAATAGGAATGGACCCCTCCTTCTTAGGGTTTGCATTTAAACTAAGTTGGACTCACCTGAAGGGTGAGCTTATAATCAAGCATATGTTATCCTCCTCAAGCTTGTAAAAAATAAAGATGTACTTGCCAGAAATGGTGGGGGAAAAGAGAGAAAAGGGAGTCTGTTTGTCATACTTTATAACCACTCTTGAACATGACACTTTCATTCACCTGGGTTGGGAAATCCTTTACCTAACAGTTGATCAAACCATATTGAAAGTCTTCAGCCGGTTTCTGGGTATTAACTCTGGGTCAATCATCACCAAACCATTTGTTGTGTCGTTATGTGTTTAGGAGCTCAGTGCAAATAAGCCATTCATCTGCAAAATGTTTGTCATCCATCTTGACCATCCCTGAGTCAGTTCTTGCAACTAAATTTCTTCAACTTGATCTATGATTTCGTGTCGTGGGCTTGCCTACGACGGATCGCTTTCTATCGACTTCAACTCATTATCTAGAAAGATGATCTAGGAATCGGCAGTACCTTGAGATTTGCATGCCTCAATGGCAGGTTTCTCGCCTTTGACGATAGTTTACATCATTGACTTTCGATCAAAGGATTCCGTGACATGTTCGACATCAACACATCTTATCACATTTCATGGATTTTGCTGAGTACTTTGAGGGCAATTTTCATCATTCGTGGTTTCTCTCACGCTTGTTAACAATTTACATCATTGATGGTAATCAAGCGGTTTCTACCATGTTCGACTTTGACTCATTTATTCGCATGGCTAGAATCGTACCAATTCGGGAAGTAGAGATGAAGACCCTGGATCTAGTTTCCACCATCCAGGCTGCGGGGAGTTTTGTATTCATTATATATGGACTATTCATAAACAGATGGCTGCGCCCATACTGTGTCCACATGTGTCTGTATTTATGATGTGTTACGAGATCGTTCCTATATCAGAACAGTAGCTAGTCTCCTAGTCAGTTAGTCTTCTAGTCAGTTTTCAGTCTCTTAGTCAGTTTTTATCTGAGCATGGGAATGCCTACCTCATCGATGATATGATCTCATATATATATTTTGCATTGAATGTTTTTACAGGTTCCAACCGGGCTCTCCGCAAGATGATCCTCGAAATGATAAAGTACTTCACTCTTCCTAAATGATAAATGAAATCCTCATCTACTACAGACTTTGCACTTTAGGGGGAAATCTGTTACACAGAAATATCGTCACCTTGATTATTTGCATTCGGTATGGGTCTATCACCACCTATGCCAATTTCCTAAGCAAGTCTCAGACCTCAACTCTTCAAAACAAGCTTTAGAAATGAGAGAAAGACATCAAAAAAGCAATGTAACTCTGGTTCCGCACTTTCTCTCACTTTTGCCTGTAGGCCCGCACCTTTTGTTCAGGATATCTACGTACTTATACACTCTATATGTAAAGGGGAGGGTGCGTACCCCTGTGAAAGTGAAAAGGCGCAATTTTTATCTTAAAAAACTCACTTTGGGTTAATTCTAGAGTTTTCTAGAAGGAATTTTGACCTGGATTGTTCGCTCCAAAGTGGTTCATGCATCACATAAGAGGAGGAGCTAATCCCTTGTTAGGAGGAGCTATCCCTTTGAAGGAGGATTCTATCCCTTTAAAGGAGGGCCTAGTAACTGACCTCCATTGCGCTATAGATTGAGGCATTGGGTTAGTGGTTGGGGAAATTAGAAGCTAAACTTTTGAGGGTAAATGCTAGTGAAATCAAGACTTCCTATTTGAGATTAAGAGGAGAGATCACATACCTTTTTGGCTTCATTGGGGAGTGAGTGAAGCTTGTCAAAGTAGAGGAGACTTCTTGTTGGACCCTGGGAGGAGCTTGTATAGCGTCAAGGAAAAGGTTGTAAAGTTCTTCTCCTTTTGAATTAATACAATCAAGCTCATTTTTCTCAAACAAGTATCTTATGTTATTTGTTTCATGGACTCCTTGACTTTCATGTTAAATATGTTTTATAATATTGGTTATTCAGGTGCTATTTAATTGTTTGCCTTGTTTGTGTTTGCAGGTTTGTGACGAAGGAACTTACTTGGATCAAAGGAGCGAAGGCATCCCCAAACTTGCGTTGGAAATGAGATAGGCCTTAAACACATTTGTTTGCCATTATTTCTAAAGCACATTTAGAGAAAGATAGTGTCTGGTTGGTTTTCTTGTCATTAGGTCTTCATTAGATTCTAGGAAGGTCTATCTTGTCCACAAGATCGACTCATTCCGCGTGACAGATTGTTGATCCTATTACATCTTCACACTAAAAAGGGAATAATTATGAATTGAATGAGGTGTATGCAACTACTTTTGAGTAGTCGAAGCATTTTCCTACAAATTCTCAGGCCTTGAAGATTGCAGATCCAGAAAAAGATTTTGTGGTACATATAGATTCTTACAAGAGAGGTCTTGGTGGAGTCTTGATGTAGGAAGGACATGTAGTATGCTATGAGTCAAGGAAGTTGAATGAGCATAAGAAGAAATATGTGACTCACGTTATTTTGTTGGAAGCTACCATTCATGCCTTGAAGATGTGGAGACATTATCTTCCAGACAAGAGGTTCCTATTGGTGATTCATCATAGTGGGATGAGGTCATTTTTGAACAACCCAATTTTAATGAGAGGAAAGCTATATGGTTGGCTATTTTTAGTGAGTTTAATTTCAAGATCATGTATATCAAGGGAGTAGGGTTGCAGATGGTCTTAGTAGAAGACTGTCGGTGAATCACATTGTAAGAGTGAGTTATTATGGGATAGACATGCAGGGGCGAATCTTGTAGGTTAGGAAAAATGATCATAGGTATCAGCAGCTGAGGCATAGGTTATAATAATAAGGTGATATAAATGAGAAATATCACCTCATGATCGATGGCTTAGTCAGATTTAGGAAAAATATCTATGTACCAAATGAAAGTGAGCTCAAGAAGCTTGTCTTGAGGGAGCTTCATGTCATGTTGTATTCAAGTCACTCGAGATATGAGAAGACATCGAAAAAATTACTAAGTTCTATCACTGGTCGAACTTTAAAAAAGAGGTGGTTGATTTTGTTGTAGGAAGTTTATACTGTCAGTAAGGAAAAATAGAGTGTAAGCATCTAGGTGGTTTATTACATCTGATATGATTCTAGGGTGGCAATGGGAGGCCATTTCATTGGAATTCATTATAGGCTTATTGAGGACATCGAAGCAGCATGATTCCATCATGGTTGTAGTTTATAGGTTAATTAATGTAGCTCACTTCATCGCAGTTAAGTCTACGAATTCAGCTAGCGAGGTAGCTCAGATTTTCATAAGGGAGATAGTGAGATTGCATGGTGTTCATAAGAATAGCATATCCGACATAGATGCCAAGTTCACTTCCAGTTTTTGGAAGGATTTGTTTGCAGGTTTTGGGACAGAGTTGGCCTTTAGTACAACCTATCATATGCAGAGAAATGTACAGATATAGATGGTTAACATGATTCTTGAGGACATGTTGAGGATGTATGTCATGCATTAGTAGTGAAAGTGGGGAGAGTATCTTCCACTGGTAGATTTTGAATACAATAATGGGTATCAAGAGTCCTTGAATATGAGTCCATTCAAGGCACTTTATGAGTGGTGTTGTAATACTCCTATCGACTAGAGTGATCTAGTGAATAGTGTACTGATTGGACCACATGTTTTGGAAAAGAGGGAGTGCAAAATGCAAGTTATTAACAGGAATTTGAAGGTAGTATAGGATAGGTAGAAGAGTTATTTGGATCAACATAGGGTATTTAAGGCATTTTAGGTTGGGGAGCATGTTTACTTGCACATCAAGCTAAGAGGAGCTCCTTAAGTATTGGATCATGTGCCAAGATGACACCTTGGTATTGTGGGCCTTTAAAGATCTTTGAGAGGATTGAGCTAGTTCCCTATCAAATTGCAATACCTCTTAGAGTCAAATTCTATGATATTTTGCATGTTTCATTACCTAAAAAGTATGTACAGGATGTTGATCATGTGATTGACTATTCTATATTGCAGGTGGACCCAAAGGGAGAACTCTAGTCATAACCACAATGCATATTGCAGTGGAAACAAATCATGCTTCAAAACAAAGCAATCGATTAGGTAAAAGTGCACTAGAAGAAGTTGTGGCTTGATGAAGCTACATGGGAGATGGTTGATCAGATGTGTGATTTATATATTTCATTATTTGTTGATTCAAGAAAATGAGATTTTTGTATATGTATATTTATATATGGATGTAACTGTTGTAGATACCACAATGGGTTGTTTTATAAAGCTCCAATAAGAAGTATGATTGTCATGGTTTGTAGTAGTTGTTCATTGTAACTACTACATCAAGCTATGTTATAAAGCTACATGGGTAGTATGTTTTGTTTTTAGAGTTTTTCTAGTCATAGGTGTCATAGAACACCAAGGACGATGTTCTCCTAAGGGGGATGGGCCTGTAACAACCCTTGGTTGATTTTATATTTAAATATAGTAAGTCCAAGGTCATGTGACACGTACTAGAAGATCAAGGTTGGAAAAACATAGTGATGGGTATCACTTTTAATTAACTAATTGCTATGGAAATCGGCAAAGGAAAAGAGGAAATAATTGGAATTTTATTTATGAAATAAAGGAAAATACGAGAAATGGTAGGTGAAGGGACACAACTTTGCATGAGAGGGAAATTGAAGGAAAAATGAAGAAAATAGAGGCCTCAATGATAAAAAGGATTCTAAGGATCAATTCACAACTTTTTTCATTTGGGCTTTGGTTAGCTAAGATTTTGTTAATTCAATTTCGGAACTCTCTTTCATTCTCTCACTTTCTCATACTCTTGCACACTTAGAAAAATATTGGAGCATTCTTGGAGCATGCTTGGAGCATTTTGAAATTCACTTAGATTGGAGAAAGAAGGCAAATGAAAGTAGGAAAGCGCATGGGAAAAGTCATGTCATCAACTATAGCTGGATTACTTTATAGGTAACATATTGCATGTGTGATTTTGTTCCTAATTTCTGGATCCATGGTATATGCATGTGATTTTCTAGTTATGTGTTGTCATTGGCATGGAGATTTTCCTAGATTGATAGTGGTTTTAGCCTTGCCTTTCCATTTCCTGGATAGCTATGGTGTTGTGAGTTTTTCCACTTGTTTTTTTTTATTGGTTCTTAGGTTTGTTATGGTAGTGGGTTGGAACAAACGCCCTAGAAGCCATGGTACAACTTGGGTTGAGTTACTAGTCCTCGAGCCTAGGTTGGGACAAACACTCTGGAGCCGGTGGTGGGTTGGGTTACTCATGTCTAGAAACGGGTTGAAAAAACACTTTGGAGACTTGGAAGGATGTGAGTTGAGTTACTAGCTCCTAGATCCTTGGACAACTTGGGTAGAGATCGATCTAGTTGATGTTAGTGATGTTTGACCATGGAGGTGGAATCCATGTGGTTGAGGTTTGAGGTGGTTTTTCCTCTAGAATCCATGGTTTGGTTATTCTTGGTTTATTCCATGAGATCCCACATTCATGCTTTGAATATGGTAGGGGTTATTCGCTGGAAGAGAGATTTGGTTCATCCCAACTATAATAGGGTGGTATGTGGAAGTCACTAACTTCATTAGCATTTTCATATGTTAATATGAGACATTTTCCTATTGTGATATATGAGAATTTGTAGTGATTATTTTGGTGATATTATGGCTGATTTTCCATGGTTTTTATGCTGGTTATTTTATGGTTATATGCTGGTTATATTATGTTTATTATCTATGGCTCTTGTCATAAATTGTTTCGTTATTGATTGGTTGATGAATGTATGGACTAATATTGTTGTTGTAGCTATGTGGAGAGATCATATAGACTTCTTGGTGAATCTCAGATGAATCCAAAACTATTATGATAAGATATGCATTCATGACCTGTAGTTTTTATGTTTTTCATGTGTTTAACGAAATGACTGTTATGGATTAGGTAGTCTAGGTCAAGTTTCTAATTCAAGATAGTTTTTAGCTTTTCCATCATGTTAGTAATGCTCTAGAGAGTATCACACAATTTGGGTAGTGGTCTGTAGGCTATCCAAAAAAGGTGGCATAGATCTCGGGACTGCATGCCCAAAACTAAAGAGTTTAGGCCATAACCACATAGAGACAAGCTTGCGAGTGCAATTATAGCTTCATAACTGCATTGAAGTAGTGTGAAGGGTGTGATTCTAGGTCTTGTTCAGTGAAACTAGATTCCATGTTAGGGATTGATCACTTGGGGTGTTTTTTCATCTCCTAGATGATTTGTAGTCCTTGTAGGATGTCAAATCATGGTCAATTTGTAGGCCCCACTTTCTTAACAATAACTAGGAGGTTGGTTTAGGTCATAGTGACACACATCTCATGTTTACCCTAACATTCTTGTGAAATTTGGTAAATGTGGTAAGGGGTGGTTATAGTTGTGGTGTCAACCTTGTAGGGTTGTGGGAAGCTAGGAGTGGAAACACTTCCATCCTTACAGTTGTGAGTGGTGGACCTCCTTACTACTGTAATTTTTCTTTTAACTTTTCTTGCAACCCTAAATTATCTCTAATCATGTAGGTTCCCAATGGAAAACCTCATGGTGGATGTTATCCTTTAAAATCCTTAGGAAGAATTCAATTATATGCTCCTCTAAAATATCAATTACCTTGATATTCACTCTTTGGAAGTCCTCAGTGTGTTTCGCAATTGAACCTTTTTTCTTGAGATTTATCAATTGGCTAAAAAATGTATTTCTCTTTGTATCCTCATAATGTGATATCAATTTTTCCATAAAATTTCCAAGTGACAAGTGATTTAAGAGTACAATTCCATCAATACCACACACCCTAGTTGGGTTCTAAAGATGCAATGTGTACCTTTTGTTTGTGTTGTACATCAGGTAGATCAAAGAACTGCTCCATCTGTAGAACCCATGTTATTGGATCCTTGGCATAAAACTTACTCATATGAAATTTTAGAATATGGTTGGCCTTCAACTCAAAGTTAGATTCTCCAAAATTGTGACTCACATTCATTTTATTCTCATCATTAGGTTCATGGACTACCTTTTCACCACTCGGAATCCTTTTTTGTAACAACATAGTCAAACCTTCTTTCAAACCTTCCATGTTTTATTTTAAGTATGATTTTATTTTTTATTTTAAGCCATCCATTTTTTCTTCTAAACCATCCATCTTAGCTTCCAATTCATTTTTGGTTTCTCTTTGTGATAAAGAAATTTGTTGCACTTGTTTCTGTAATTTTGATATATCATGTTGCATTTCTTCCTCTTCTACATGTGCCTTAGTAGATACTTATGAGGGCTTAATGGGTGTATAATTTTTTGGCTTGGGAAAAATTTTGAAATTAGTTAATATTATCTATGCCTCACTATGCACTTTGAATCAATTCAAACTGATTTTTCAAGAAAAAATTATGTCAATTTAAATATATACACCTTTTAAGAGCTTGATTTTATGTTTGTTGATAAGGCTGAAATTGAAGCTATCATATGTCTATGATTTCAACCTCTCAACGTAGGAAATTTCAACCTTGGGTAGCATTATGTGTCTTGTTTCCAACCCTACCAATTAGATTTAGATTGGATTCTTCATGACAAAGTTACTCCAAATCTCCCGTGATGACCTGACTATGGATTGGTTTAGTAGATCAAACTTGTAATGGATGTCACGTGCTACTGTTTCAACCTTTAGCTATGAAAACCCTACCTAAAAAAGAAAGGTTCGGAAAAGCTCTGTCACTTTTTACATAATTAAAAGTAGATACTCGAAGAGAAAATTATGATGTTTTTTCTCAGGACACCTATTTGAGACTAGATTTTTACAGAAACCATAACTTCATTAGACCATATCTATGAACATATAGTGAACCAAGGTCTGAAATTGTAACAAAAATTTCTTCAAGATTTCAAATCTATGTGGTAGAAATTTAATAGTATGAAGTTTCGCAGAAAATTTATACTGAAAATGCCACAATGGCCTATTTGAAGTAGTCAAACCTTAGAACTAACAACTCTGATACCAAATGTTATGTAACCAAATCAAAATATCACATAAACATAAGAAAAAATAGATCAATGAGTCACTTTCAGGGAAAAACCTCCCTTCACATCACATAAATGAACAATTCTTAGATGATTCAAATGAAAATACCTCCTAGGTATATATAGGAGTCTAAAGAGGAAAAATATAATTAGGGCCTACATAACCATAATAATGTGAGGGCTGAACAATAACAATATGGGGGCTATACTATTATTATAATGACCTAATAATGGTAGTGCTATTGGATTATTTTTAATCCAGGAGGGATGCCCATTTGCTTATTTTAACGAGAAATTAAATGAAGCTAAGAAAAATACTCCTCATATGATAAGGAATTTTATGTTGTTTTGAAGGATTTGAAAAACTGGTGGCATTACTTAGTGCCTAAGGAGTTTGTCTTATTCATTGACAATCATGCATTACATTTTATAAACATCTAGCCTAAACACAGTTAGAGACATGCCAAATGGGTGGAGTTTTTACAAATTTTACTTTTGTAGTCAAGCACACCAATAGATCATCAATTAAAGTAGAAGACACCTTAAGTAGAATTAATTTAATTCTACATGAATTTTAGTTTTATGTTACAAGCTTTTATGAGGTTAAAGAAATGTATGAGAATCATGCTCATATTAGGGAAGCATATGCAACATGTAAAATTACCATGAGCACGAATACAACACAGTGTTCCAACTATTTGATTCAAGATGGATTATTATTTAAAGAAAACGTACTACCTATTCCAAAATCTGCATGAGAAATAATTTAATACATGAAAAAGATAGTGGAATATTAATTGAACATTTCGAAGCTGATAAAAATTTTGTTGTGTTAAAATCATTTTATTATTGGTTAGGCTTGCAAGCTAGTGTGAAGATATTTGTGGAGAGATGTAGGATTTGTTAGCAGGTGAAAGGAATAAGTCACAATATTGGGTTATATCATCCATTACCCATTCCCAACATACCTTGGGATTCAATTCGCATGGAATTTATTCTAGGAATGCCTCAAAACTGGTGACGTAATAACTTGATTTTTGTTATTCTGAATAAATTTTAAAATATTATACATTTCATTCCTTGTACCAAAACCACTGACGCGACTAATGTAGAAAAATTATTTTACACAGAAATTGTATGCCTACATGGATTGCCTCATAATTGCATGAAATAGGGAAACCGAATTTGTCGGCCATTTTTGGAGTAAATGTTGGCTTAGGGGGGCCTAACCTAGGTTCAGAGTTATTCACACCAACCAAAAATACCCTAACTATTGGCCCTTTTGGCAACAACTTGTGTAGTGCAGGCTGTAGTCTCAACCGAAGCAATATTGGGGGATTCTAGAACCAGGTTTCTACATCTAGAGGCCTATGTGATGATCTTCCTAAGGTTATGATAGCTTAGATCTACCTTCACATAGACCTATTTCTTTTGACTTTCATGTATTGAAACTCTACCAAATCGACCTCTAGACTTTTGCGACGGTATTTACATGTACTTAATATGCATAAAAGAGATAGATTTACTACTTTCGCGCAATAAAATGTATATTATGAAGCCCCTATGATTTAGATATACCTTTACGTAGACCTATACTTTTCAACCAATCAACTACTAGATATTTCTCTAAGGAGTTCCCGATCTCTATGAATGGGGTTAATTATATTGATCATGCACAAAGATTATAGATCTATCTTTTCCACGCAAAAATTAAGCATTAATTCATATAAAGAAGATCATAGAGCGAAGATTCATAAAATTTAACAGAAGTAAATAAAGAAGGCATCGATGCATATAATAGCTCAAAGTTAGTCTTTATTCATATGACTCACTAAGACTCAACAATATATAGCCTTTTCATTACAATACCATGGCCTGCGGACCATGGGTGCGTCTCAAAATCGAGTTATCACCTACCCATACAAAGGACAAATTCCCCTTTGACTCTTAATTAGATTCATGCTCTGCTTCCACATTTTGCAGAGAATTTAGATTATTTCACAAAAATTATTACAAAAATTGACTTAAATGACAAAATTGGACCCTAGGAATCCCATCCTAATAGGCCCCAAACAAAAATATGGTGACTTTCCATAATGTCACTTAGTTGTCTTCTCCACTTTGTGTTGGAGTTCACTGAACTCCATATTCAAGAATTCAAGGTTCATTGTCCTTAGTACGATGGCCTACTACACTTCTTCGACCAACTTCTTTGTAGTTGGCCCCTCCATCACGAGGAACATGGTCCTCTGTGTCTGCTGGAAAGTCTTCAGCTTCTCTTGGATAGCCATAGTAACCTAGATCACTTCCTCTATCCATGGTTGAATCTAAGCCTTCAAAAGTTGTTCTTTCTGCTACAACTCCTCAACTTGTGCCTACATCACCTTCATCTCTTGTAAGTGTGTGAAGTACTGGACTGGCGTAAAAGTGCTTGTACTCACCCTAATCTCATCAAATTTCTACTGGGCTTCTTGAATCTTTATACCGAGTTACTATAGGTTTATTTCCTCCTACAAAGTGGTCCATAGATCCATTGCATTTTCAAAATAATCATTGCAGCCTGAAACCACATTCTCTAAAGTAGACATGTGTTCTCTAATGGTTGCGCCATGCTACTCCTTGACCTTTGGCAAAGTATTCAGCTACACTTTCAATTGCAGTTCTGAGATCTCCATTTGAAAATCAAAAGTGACTCAACCTACCTCCTCCTTAGACTGTCACATTGCAGTGACCAATTTTTGAACCTTTCCTAATGTGGCTACATCCTCTAAAATGTGTAGCTCCGGTACTAAATTACACGCTTGCATAATTGCGGCTTCTGGGCTCTAGATTCGCGCTACGAGCTCTTCTTTTCCTTGCAAGCCTGAACCCTTTTAGTGAAGATCTGCTCATTGTTTGTTTTAACTTCACTAATCACCAATAGAGACCACTTTTATCTGACCCAAAGCTCATCCGTGACCTCCTGATAAAGTGTGTGGAGGGTCTGAAGTGGTAGTGCCCCTAAATTCATAACTACTCCTCTGATCTCTCCAGGTTGGGCATTGTCTTCCTCTCAATCCATGTGCAATGTTCCTTTGGGCAAGTTAATGAATATGAGGTCCAAAGTCCATTTTGGTTCCATGATTCTCATGCTCTCTTGCTACGAGCTCGCTTGAACCCCACTTGCTTGTCCTACGCTTACCTAAATTCTGCCTATTTGAATTTGCAACTTGCGGAGATCCTTCTAGATGCTCTCCAACATCCACATGTAATGTTGCTCAAATTGATTCCACAGATTGCTTTTTGTGTCTTTGACCATATCCCAAATTTCATAAAGGTCCCCTTCTGTGACGACCATTTGGTCAATGTGCACTTGTCTATCTGATTGGTACTTTTTTCTTGGCCTGACTGTTGTCTCTTTTGGCTCCTTGATAGCCTGAAGGGAGTGCTCCGCATGCCACCTCTGCCTCCTTCTTGCTCAGACTATTCCTCCTTTTCAGTATGCTGGGAAGCTAATGCTTCAACTTCTACTTTGGCTTCTTTTGCAATGTTCTTTGTATCGGCAACTGCCTTAGAAGCATATTCTTTAGGAGCAACATCTTTCTTCTTATGCTCGGCCAATTCTGACGTCACTGCTTGTGTTACTTATTTCTACTTCTACGCGGTGGTTGCCTGCGTGAAAGAACTTTCTCCACCTCTGCTGGCACCTACGTCAAGTTCGGTGGTTGTCACCACTCCAATGGCCAGCTCCCCAAAATATCTTGTACATCTGTCTCCAACACTAGGTATGGCAACTTGTGCCAGATCTTATTAAGGTCTCACCTTACACAAATGGATACATTATGAAAGTCGGCTTTAAATTTTGTGAAGGCCCGCAACTTCTTAAAAAATTTTGGAGACAACCTTGGCCTCTTACTTATCGCTGTGTGGAGGTCCATCTTGACCAAGATCCAAAAAACTTTGATTCCATGATCCTCTCCAGATCTTTCAACGCCCACAACAAAGTGAACTTTGCTGCCTCCAGTAAATCCTCATCATGCAGACGGAACTGACTATCCTCTTGTAGTTACCATTCAACTAGTACAATTAGCAGTAGGAGGCATAGTGAAATGCCTTTCTTTCCTCTTGGGCTTGGTGATAGTTTACTAATAACTCCTTGCAATGGTATTGTGCCTAGTTGTACTACACCCCC
The DNA here is from genome assembly GCA_000404065.3 of Pinus taeda. Taxonomy (NCBI): domain Eukaryota; kingdom Viridiplantae; phylum Streptophyta; class Pinopsida; order Pinales; family Pinaceae; genus Pinus; species Pinus taeda. The sequence goes on along the minus strand of APFE030634781.1, from coordinate 8,891 downwards.
TTTGCACATTGTGTAGCCAATGAAATGATTGGTGACGAAACCTCGTCCATGACATTTTCTCATGATCTTCCTTTCCAAAATCTGAGTGGAAAACTGCATCGCTCGATCTACAATAGAGCGGATAGAGTATCCACGTGACTTCTCGACAAGTCCATACTCAGTTTTCATTTTATCTCCAAGTTCCTTCTCCTTTCTCTTTCCTCCAAATTCCTTTGCTTGATCTACCCTTTTATAGGGAAACTTCATAATTCTATGGATCAACATGTCTATAATGGGGATGGGTTTTCCCAACCACAAACACCCATCATGCATTAGCGTGAGAAATTGGCCACACAGATGGTATTGATAATCGACCAGTGAAAATGTGGCCCATGCATCATATGCAGTAGTCCGGCTTGTTTGATGCCTTTTATCCATTTCATCAGTTCCAACATTGTGACCCGAGTCTCTTCAAAATAAGTATTGGTCAAATATTTACTAGTCACCAAATGTAGAAATTTTTCATGATCGGCGAGATTCTAGTCCTCTAGTTTTAATACAGGGATAGGCACTAAGAGCCACCTTCAAAGACCACTTCTTCTGGTAATAGCGGTATAGAGACCATGAATTTTCCTCTATTTAGGTCCTTGGTTACCTTTGCTTTCCCTTTTCGCAGAGGGATATACTCTAGGAGCCTAGTGATAGGCTCAACCTCATCAACATCTAATTCCTCAACTCCATTGCGGAGTTCTTCTGCTTCCAAATCCACGGGCTCCTCCAGGGTCTTTGCCTTTTCCTTTCTCTATTTCTGTTGAGCCTGTGCGAGGTTCTTCCTCTGTGACTACCTCACCAGTATAGGTTGTCGTTTCTTCTACTTCTCCTTAGCAGCAGATTACTTCGGCCTAGGTGATCTTGACACCATAGGCACAGATGGCGTAGCTTCCATTGATACAATTTCGGGGTCTTCTGCTTGACAGACATCGGCTTTCGAACTTATGGGCTAGACCATTTGTTCAACGATAAGATTTTTGTTCTCCTTAGGTAGCTTCACAAATGTCGGGCTTGCAATTAAATTCTTCCAAGTCTACCAATTCATAGAGTGAAAAAAATAGTGCTCATACGCGATTCTTAGAAGGAAAAGTGTTCTTCGGTAGACCAACATGTTAGATTTATAGGTGATTTTGAATTCCAATCCGATCATTCCCCGCATTTTCTAATCATAAATGCATCTTTGGTGGCATATCTCCAAATATTTTCGCCATAAATTTTCTATACCTACTCCTCCTAATGGGATTTTCACTATCCAATCATGAACAATGACTTCAACAACTAGTTTTGGACGTGTCTACGTGAAGCCAACCCCCATGGCGCAACTCATCCATCTCAACTTCTTCTATCGTAGTGTCTTTTGTTGCAATATTTTCTATCGTAGCTTTATCATTCATCGTGCGACCTCCACATTGTGGTTTCCTCTTCTTTGGGCAGCGTAGTTTATAGTCTCGCTCTCCCTTTCAGCTACCTGGAGCACTATGACTTTCCTGCTACCATATAGTCATTACGCAGGGGTAGGATCCCCTATATACAACTTAAAATGACATTCATTCACCCTTCCCGGAAATAATTTTTCATTTGGCTTCACAAGTTGAACTGCACCACTATCTGTGATTTCCTTAACTACATAGGGTCCCAACCAATGCATTTGACCTTTACCTAGAAACTTTGAGAATGTACTATGATAGAGAAAAACCAAATCATTCCACTTAAATGTGCACAACTTAATATTCCTATCATGTCAGGCCTTCTCACATTCCTTTTGCACTTGCTGATGAAATCTCGCAAGAAACTAGTCTTCTTCCAACTCCATCAATTGTGCGAGCCATTCCTCAAAGGTCTTGTGATCCATCATCTCTGTCAAAACCACAAAGCACAAAATTGGCAAAATATATTCCATAGGCATCATGGCCTCGATCTCATAGACCAACCTAAATGGTGTTTGGCCTATCAATGTCTTACACATCATCCTATATGCCCATAGGACTGCTGGTATGTGAACTTCCCAATTGTTCCTCTTTGTATTAAAAAACTTTGTCAATGCATTCTCCAAAATCTTATTGAATGCTTCCATTGTACTATTAGCTTTGGAATGATAGGGCATACTCTTTTGATGGTAAACTTGGAATTCTTCAAGCATCGTGCTGATTGTTTCTTTTTCGAAATGCGCACCCCTATCACTCATCAATACCTTAGGGAACCCAAACCACGTTAAGATGTATTCAAATAGGAACTTCATACCTATAGGACTAGTACAATCCTTTACCGATTATGCTTCTACCCATCTGGTTAAGTACTCCATTGAAATAATAATGTACCTTGCACTTGTCTTCCTTCTTGGTGGTTATATCGAACCTACAAATTCAATAGCCCATTTGTCAAATACTTGTAAAAGAACCTGAGGGTTTAGGGGCTATTCATCTCTTCGCGAAGGCTTTCTTGTCCATTGGAAAGAATCACATGCTTTACAAAATACCTTAGAATCTTTATGCACTGTCGGCCACCATAACCCTAGACAAAAAATCTTCTGCATGGTCGTTCTACCTACATAGTGTCCTCCTGCCACTCCTCCATGTGCCTCAGTGAGGATACTAGGCACTCAAACTTTGGAACATATCAACACAATATTTCATCTGTTCCCATCTTATACAAGTGTCCCTCAATAACAGAAAAATTAGCAATGTGGACCACCAATTCCTTCTTCTATTGAGTAGAATATCCTTCCTAAGTTGTTCCAGTAGTTAAAAACTGAATAATGTCTGCAAAATTATCATCAACAATGCACAAAACAAAGAGCTACACATTCAACAATCCTTCATCTAAATTAGGTGTATCTTCACGTGTCTCAATCCTAGAAAGATGATCTGGTCCCACATTCAATCATATCGACTTCACAATCACTTGAAAATCATATTCTTGGAATAGAAACAACCATCAATAGATCTTTCCCCCCAAGACAAGCTTATTGACTAGGTAATTGAGAGTGGAGTGATCTGTATACATCTTGAACTGTGTGCCCAAAAAATAATTTCAAAACTTCTATAGCATGTAGACCATCGCCAACCCTTCGCGCTCTATAGTGGAATAGTTCTTTTTGGATTTTTAGAGCTTCCTACTTGAAAATGCTATTGGATGATCAATAACACCTTCACCAGACTGGGTCAATACTACACCTAGCGCAATACATGAGGCGTCTACATGCACATGGAACTCTTTCTTCCAATCCAGAAACACAAGATGGGTGCAGTCACCATTTTGTCTTTTAACACATCAAGACTCTATTGACACTAGTCATCCCAACAAAAATTCACATGTTTCTTTAATAGTTTCTCCATCAGCATGGTGATCTGGGCATAAGACTTGATAAACTTCCTATAGTATCCTGTGTGACCCAGCATTGCATGCAACTTCTTAATATTCTTAGGAGCTTCTAAATTCATAATCACTGCTATCTTCGTAGGGTCTGCCATCAATCCATGCTCACATACTACATAGCCTAGCAAAATTCCAAAAGGCACACAAAATATACATTTCTTTAAGTTCAGTGCAATATGGCATCTACGACATGTATCCAGCATGAGGCATAGGCTTGCAACATGGCACTTCACCAATCTAAACATAATCCAATCATCAAAATACACTTCCAAGAATTTATGAATAAACTCCTTGAATGCGACGTTTACTACCCTAGAGAAGATTGCGGGCACATTCTTCAGCCCAAATGGCATCACTATATACTGAAAGAAACCCCACCCTATCACGAAGGTGGTCTTGCTACGATCCTCCAGCGTGATATTAATCTAATGGTACCCTGAGGACCCATAAGTGAATGAATAAGCCTCTTGTCCACTAGCATTCTCTAAAACTTCATTTGTAAAAGGTGTGGGGAACGGATCACCCATAGATACATCATTCATCTTTCTTCGATCTAGTCATATCCTTATTTCACCTTGTTGCTTCTTTTCCTGGACAACGATTGGGATCAGCCAATCATATTCTTCTAATGGTTCAATAACTCGGCCTCCAGTGTTTTGTCCAATTATTTTGCACCTTTTCCTTATACTTTGAATTTAGCCGATAAGGTCTCTGCTTTACAAACTTTGCATCAGGTTTCAAAGTAATTTTCATTACACCCAAATCTCCTACAATACCCTTCAGATCCAAGAACTTTGTTGGGAATAGTTCCCGGTATTCATGTAGCAGTACAACCACCTTATCAACTTTATCATCGTTCCAATAGTCTCCTATGTTTGTGAACATAGGCTCCACATCAGATCCAATATTTACTTGACGAGTTTTTAGCGGATCTATTACATCAGGGTTCTCTATCTTAGGTCCTTCAACCTCACGTTGACGTTTAGTTTTAGGAATGTCTATTTTCCTTGGATCATCTTCTTCTTCCTCAACATTCACATTGTAACATTCCAGCATGTGGCGCAGCTGTGTACTCCAGTTTGGTTGTACCCATTCCACCAGATATTTAGGAGTTCTAAAGATAACAACCTTGATATCTTGTAGCACTTCATCAATGCATTCAAATCTATCCTCAAAGATGAAGGTTAACAAGAACCTCTCTTGCAGAATATCACATTCAGTCGCTCTATGGCAAAATTCTATCTCTAGGTACCAATTCACAAGGACAGTGTCTAAGGTATGGTAGAAAAAAAGTACCTACTCTAGTTAGGGTTTGTCACCCCTAGCTTTAGTCTACTGCGCCAGATGTTCACACGAGTCATCCTTCCCACTGTACCTCTCATTCATCTAATTATTATCATATCCAAACCTTAGCTTCATCATCCTTTTATATTCCTTCCACTCAGTGAAACTTTCCTTGTGCGTACCCTACCATCGGGCGAGTATAACACGCAGTGCCAATTCATGTGCTTGGAATCGATGTTCCTCAGGAACCTCCCTTTCAAATTCATCCAAAAAGAGCTTAACATAATTTAAGCCATCATAATGTGAAAGCTTTCTTACCTCAGTAGATACACACCGCAATGATTTGGTCATCATATTGCAATGTGGCATAGATACTTCATGCAATCGATTATGCCAGTGCTCGAGCTCTTCATCTGAGTTTGAGGTGTAGGAGTTGTATCTATCCCACATGATCCATCCATCAGTAGTGGGTTTGATCCAATCCTCGTCTAGTGCCATGATCTTGTATATATAATCTAGATCATCATCATCCTCCAAAAAGTCGCAAACAAGTTCAGTATTGTGTGATCCTTCTGCATGGTCCAGTGGCAGAATAGCCATGAATTCCTTCCTCTCAAATGTCATCTTCCATTGCTTCATATTAATCAACACATTGATATTGAAGGCCCAATCAATTCCTAGTAGCACACGATACATAATATTGACATCTACAATTTCTATTACTTCAAAATCAACCAGCACTCTTGTGCCCTGAATATCTACCATCACACCGTATAAGTGCCCCATCGGAATAATCTTCTATTGATTAGCCATGTGTTAGAGTCGGTCTTGTTAGTCCTCCGTAAGAGATCAAAACTCTTTCTGCATTTCGTTTTAGGAGTCCTGCTCCATTCAATCAGCTGCATTCCGCTAGGGGCATACCATAATTTGACAGAAAAGGTCTTTTCAGTCAGTTCCCCTCATGTCTGGCACCTGTCGGCTTAGGTCTTTTGTCAGTGTTCACTAAGGTCCATGACAGTCAATGTTCGATCCTTTAATGGACAAGAGGCATTTTCAGTCATTAGGTCTAGGGATTAGTCAATTTGGTCTTCAAACATGACCAATAAAGCCATGCACGCTAGACGGAGGCCCTTACAAAGTTATGATTCAAAGAGTTTCATCGTCATGTTGACAGATTACGACTGTTCTTCAAAACTCTGTTGTGAAGAAAAGTCAAACAATGTGACATTTGTGATAATTTCAAAAGGTCGCCAGTTGATTTCTTCAGGTGCAGTCATGGTTTCCTTGGCCAAACGCCATGTCATGTGACCCCTACAAAAGTGCCAAAAAATTTCATCATTCTAGCTAAAAATTCAAAGGAAAAAGTGAAATTCAGTGTTGCATTAACTCAGTGAAAAGAGCCAAAATGAAACATTAGCAAAGTGGGTTTTTGAAGAAGAAAAAATTAATCCCATGACTTCAAAGTCTTTATATAGAAGTTTCCACAAGCAAACAAAGTCATTGTGCAAATCAAGGTCATAGAGAAACATAGCAAAGTCATTGAGAGAGCAAAGAATGCATTTGGAGTGAGTTCGAGTCATTTTCAGGAGCGCAACGCAGACATCAAGGGGCACGGCACACAGAGCGCAACCCCGCAGTGGAAAAGATACAAGGGCGCGATAGATATAAAGAGCGCAGCGCACTGGGTTTGTTGTGCGGTGCACACCCACAAAGGCCCAAAATTGTTCCCAATTGCATCAAATTTTTTTGAGTTCCTTCTAATTTCCAGGTAGGGTCTATCTCTTGGCTTTCTCATCAAATTTTTGTGAAGGTTATGGTGGTTCATGGCTATTTATAGTTGCAACAAAAAATCATAAAACCTACTGTTGGCTAGTTGAATTGTTGTGAATTAACATTCAAGTGCCACATTAATTATCGACCAGGGAAAGTCCTTTTATTTCAAAGGCAATGCATACTGTATGTACTTAAAACCCAAAAAGCATCAAAAAGCTGTAGCATACGTACTTCTTATGTTCTATCATTACAGTACCTTAAAATGAAAACAACTAATTAGAATTACAAATCTGAGAAATGAAATAATGGATGTCCTTCTGTCAGAGGACCAGGACCCTATCCTCCTGATGGGGACGTCTAGCACCTACCTCTGTTATCAGAAGTGCTAACGCAAACAGCACTCTCATTCACTGGTGAGAAACAAACTCAAAAAGCAATGAAACAGAGTACTTGTAAAGCAAAGAATGCCAGAGGCAATACTGTTAAATCCACACAGAATGCTGAGAAGAACTTACCATACATCTACGAAATCAACAAGAAAACAAATGGGTGAATCTTGTGAGGAAGGTGGGCCCAGTGCTTCTCACAAGATTCCCCGGAAAGAAGGAAACGGATTTAAGTGCTCAGAACCAGTTTATATTCATATGCCAAAAAGATTGAGTACAATCGAACTCAGACTTGCTGATGTTCTTCAAAGCTTGATTACAGACTGACTGACTATCCCCCGTTTCATGTAGATGTCTCCTCTTTATAGAGGAGACATCTACTTACAATAGAATATTACAGCTTTTCAGTTAATACTGTGTGTTTAAAAATAAGCAAATTAGAATGCTGTTACAACCATATGATAATACATCCTTTTCTGGAGCTTCGGCTGTACACGGTGAATAACAGATTGCTATTTCCTTCGCTATTTCCCCATGCTGTTCATGCTGACTGTATGCTCCTTCTCTATTCTTCCGCTTGATTATGCCACGTTATCATCTTTTAGATAGCTGCCATCTGTTGTCCGTGGCTACAAAATAGCTGCTTTGGATAATTACTGTTGCTGGTATTGTGGCAGCTGCGCAGTTGCTGTTTCTCGTGTTGCAGCAACTGCGTAGTTGCTGTTCTTTGTGTTGCAGCAACTGTTCATTATACTCCTGCAAGCTTATGACAGTTGTTTAACGATTCTAGTCAGCATTTCCATAGATAAGTGAAAAGATACTTACGAATATGAAATAAACAATTAAATATAGATTTGCGGAAGGTTACTTCATACTTTGGGGTTAATATATCCTTATGAAATAAAAGCTTTTGCTTATTACTGTAAAAAGGGTAAATATATGGCAAAAGATAGGGTCAAAAACTGATCAATTGCGAGTCCCAACAACACGGAACTGTTTAAACAATTTATATTTTCCCTGAGATCTTTACTGCTCTGCCACTTGATTTCAAAAACTTCTTTACTTGCTTCCTTAATCTTTTCAAAGAACCAGAACCATCATACTGCACATCCAACTTCCGTTTCCTGAAGATCTCTGACCTCGTTTAATGATTGAACATTTTTAGATGCCTCCAAAGATAACATTGAAGTCAGACTTTTCTGATAAAGCAGAGATCTGTACTTTAGGAAGAAATGAGATACCTTTGATGGACAGTCCCTTTCAATCCCATAAAACGGATCCAATGCAAGAGATAGAAAATCATTCATAAGTAGACAAAGAAGAGATTCAGAATTTTCAGAATGCACTTCTCTACATAGGAACTCATTATCTTCAGATTGATTAGACAATATAGGGGCACATTCTTTATCATCTTCTATCATTGCAGCCATTCTGTTGTTTTTCTTCGGGGTTGGAAAATGTTATAGAAGAAGACTACTTTTGTAAATGCTATGCAGGGACTGATATATATAGAAGCAATTGGACTTTTCTGAAGCTGAGATTCTTAGTGTACTTCAGTGAGCTTTATCTTTTA
>APFE030634776.1:430101-464382 GCA_000404065.3 Pinus taeda | reverse complement strand
TGCCATCAAGTCCAAAGGGGGAGATTGTTGGCATTATGATACAAGTGTTGTCCTTGATGGCAACTCACTCAGAGACAGGTACAGGTGATGGCATCTTAATCAGAGGACAGACCTTAATACAGCAGGATAGAAAGAGAAAATACATACACGCAGGTTCGCTATATACCAAGTCGCGTGTACACGCAGGTTGGCTTCAATAAAAGCGCGTGTATGTGGAAAACTTATCTTTGGTTCGTGGCGGTTATTCCTTGGAAGTTGTGCCGATGGTTTTGGACCATGGTGTCTCGACGGACGTGTTGATCCCTCGTTTTGAGTTGATGGTATTGGTTTGTTATGGTTTTGGACCATGGTATCGAGCAAGGCCTAAGGCTATATAAGGAGAAGATCATTAGGCAAAGATGGAGGCAATGGGTGTCTGATGAAGTGAGAAGATCTGGTATTTGCTGGTTATCTGTTCGGGACGCTTGGCAAGGGTCGGATCTGGTAGCGAAGGCATAAGTAATTATTTCTAGATCTGCACGCGGGTTTCCTTTGGAGAAAGCACGTATACACGCGGTTTTGGTATAGTAAAGTAGCGTATGCATAATAAGATTTGATATTTCAGGTTGCTGTTGATTCTGGTGGTTGTTGCAGAGTTCTGGGCTCTGGTTTGGGTTCTGTGTTCTTAATGACAGGGTTTCAATGATTCAGTATTGGGTTGTTTGATGAACTATGATGCAAGTATAAGTTGATGATTGTATTGAAGTAATGTTTGTTTTGTACTCTTGGATCCAGTCTGAAAATTGATGAAACGTGGTCCCTGAATGAAAGAAGGTTGTAGCCTTTTGTAGGGTCAGCACCTACGTACTAGTAAATGGATCGGCTAGTACAAGAGCTAAGAGGGTTGTAGCCCTCTGCAGGTTGTAGCCTGCGTACTGGTAAAGGACTGCACCAATACATTGTAAAATAGGTTTCTTATTAAAGAAGGAAGAGACGAATTACAGCAGGTGGTTTTCACCCACATTGGGTTTCCACCTTATATCACGGTGTTCATGTGTGTGGCTTTTGTGTGATGTTCTGTTCTGTTATACTACACCTGTTAACTGTTGATATGGTTAATAATGTTCTGATGCATCTACTGAAGATTAAGCTAACTGAATTATAAGATCTCTGGATATACGCAAGTTGCATTAGACATAGTAGCGTGTACACGCGGGTTAACTTAATTGAAGTAGTGTATATGTTTCTGAGTATGAAATTGGAAAGTTTTTACTGATCTGACAATACTGATTCCCCCCCCCCCCCTCAGTATTATTTCCAACATTTGTTGCACGGTCTTCGTTGTGCTCCATTGCTCTACTTTGTGGTCCACTTCGTACTCCACGACATCTTTTCTACTACGCGTTCCACAAAACTCGGATTTCTTGCCCAAAATCTGTCAAAGTTGGGTTGCACCCACCACCCCATTAGTCATGTCCTCCTGCTCATGGTTGATCTAAAGTGGTCCTTGTCGTTGCAATTCTGACAAACTCTGAAGTATCACTGCATTTACCTCTGCTTGTTTCTCTTGTGCCTGTTTGATTAAGTCATTGTCTACTTTACAACTCCTTATTTTTGCCTTTAAGCTTCTGAGTGTGTTTGCCAAATTTTTTCTTTTTGTTACAAATTTTCCAAATGGGACTTTGACACATAATAAATTTTCTTCTTGACCATCAATAAACCCTAGAAGCATGAAAAACATGCTTTGACTAGAAAAATAATAATAATAATATTCCTTTTTCTTCTTTTTGCTTTTTACTTTTTACATGAAATGCATATTGATACAAGTACACATATAACTATGAAGACCTAAACTAGTTACATTCTTCAACATAAATAAAGACCGTTTGCTAGTCCTTGTCTTAAATCCCCTGGAAAAGACCAAAAATGCAATCTTTCACTCTATGAAACAATGTTCATGCAGTCAATAACAAGTTGGATTTGAAGAATTGAAGGATTATAGTGCTAGTGTTTAGCATCTCAAAACCAAATGTTGGAAATTAAAGGCAAAGCATCAAAACATGAAATAAACCTTGAAATTATAAAACAAAGCATCTATGTTAAGACTATAAACTAATGCTCGAGCAAAATATCAAACCCATGTGTAAGATCTGTAACAATTTGCTACAAATCAAATATTATTTGGACAAAGTATGGGAGGTATGAAAAAGAATATATAAGACATCACAACTATACTTCAAATGACAATAAGTCAAACTCATATGTACAAACCATAAATGAACCAATACTAGCCAAGTATTATGGAAACAGGGTATTGCAAATACTACACAGAGTCAATGTGCTAAAAAAGGTCAAACTCTAATTTAGGAATGAAATTGTTAAGCTACCCAAACATGAATTCGAACTCCGATATAGGAATGAAATTATTATGCTATCCAAACAGGAATTCAAACTCAAATTTGAATTTTACTACTGGAAATTCCCTCGAAACAACACCAAAAATGATGGGCCTTTTAATTATCCTTCTAATTGCTTAGGAAGATAACCAAATTTCTGCTCATTTAGTTGTGAATATGGGATTCGTTCATAACTTGTAAATTGTCGTGCACCATATGTGCTAGTGCAATTTGTGATGTTCATGAGGTTGTAGTAATCTAAATGTTGCTATAGTACAAGATAAAGATGCTTTCACAAGTCACTGATCTAATCAAACACACCACACCTTGTAAAAAATAAAGCACTCTTTGCAGGGAAGTAAATTGCAGTGAAGGCAAATCACAATTTCATAAAAGTAAACGCGCTAGCTACTAAAATTGACATGTTTAAGCATGGTGATATTCTTGATTTTTGTAATAGTAATATAATAACATGTGCTTATGATGCAATAAATGAAAATTACATAACTTATAAATAAAATGCAAACATCAAGATATTAGATTCATGCAACTCTCAACCACTAAAAGATTGTTGTTTTGGAAATAGGGAAAAAATAAGCTACAGGTGAGTTGCAACGATAGGATGTGCAACAACAACTAAAATTCCCATAAGCACACAAATATGCATGAAATTAATTAGACAATTAATTAAGCATGATTCTAATACCTAAATTGTATAACCTAGAGTTGTAGCAATGATAATTAGTTAGCAGATTAGCATAAGAAATATCATAATTGCAACAAAAGGAAAATAACGGAGCTATAGTAAGAGTGATTAACTATGAATTAATATAATTTTAAATAATAAATATATGTTGACACTACAATCAGTACTAGGATAAGGAGGGGAACCTACCTCCTCATACGAGGTATTGTTAAATCTTCAATTCACCCAATCATGAGAATACCATCGAATAATTGGAGCAAAAGAGACTTTTTATTGCAAAAAATGTAAAAATTATACAATACTTTTCTTCCCCCCTAGGGTTCCAAGAAGAAGGATACTTATACAAAATGCTACTATCTAAACCGAGTGAAATATTAGATAGCCAACCTGAGAGAATCAGGTGGCTCATCATTTTACAATAATGTTTTCAAAAATTGGTATTTGTTTAACAAATGTTGACTTGGATAAGCTGGGTGTTGTTGGCAGGTGAGTCGTCCTCCTTAATTGGTCACCCACTTGCATATGACATCTTCCATTATGAGAAACTCGTGTTGATTGTATAGTTGGAGTGTTGACCAAATAGTTGGAAAGATATTCTAAAGCTGCAGCAATGGGAGGCATAAAAATTCGAGAAATTCAATAGTGGAGTGGCTGTCCAAGAGTTGTAGTAGTTTCATTAGGTCACAGGAAGTTAAAGCATCATTGCCTCTACAAGTAGCAGTACCATAGTTGCAATAAGAAACCAAAGTTGCGACAATGGGAAGAATTGCAACACTTTTCCTATCTTGGTCATGGGAGTTGCAGTGCCTAAGTGCTGAATGGTAGCACTTTTTGCATCACCTATAAGGAGTTGTAGTGCTTGGAATGGAAATGCAATACATGTTATGGGATTGCAACCACGAAATTTCACTCTCGTCTGATAATGTTAGTATGAAAGATGACAATTTCACACTATAATACACAAGAATAAGCATAAAAGTGTGTAAAAGAGATTGTTTGTACCTTCACCGAAAGGGGGTAATCATGGATGAAAAATGCACTAGGAAGGGATGAAAATTTGTAAAATAATGGGAAAAAGGTATTGGATGGGTGCTGAAAAATGTGCCAATTTAGAGACCCATCACTTGGTTCATATCCTCCTATGGGATTTAGGGACCAAAGTAGATGATCTTCTTGGTTGAAAGGGAAACCAGAGTTTTATAGAGAGTTATGATTAAATTGTTCCAAGAGGTAGCACTATTGCCCTCAAGCCTCACTTCTTGCAAGGACATCTACCGAACTCATTGAGTAATATAAACTTTTCTCGTTACTTGCTTAGAAAGTAGAATCCTCCTATGTTGAGGTCTTGAACTAGGTTATTATGAAGTAAATGATTATCCTTACTACCTATCCAATGATGCTTTCCTAACAATATTTGAGTTCCATTTCCAATTTTATAAATTAGCACCAACCACTAAGAGGGAAACCATTTATGATAGATTTCCAAATTCTAGATCTATATTGCACCTTCTTCATAGGTTTCCTTATCAATTTCGCTTCAAATTCTTAGGGGAAATATTTTTCTTTTATGACTTAAGACCATAAGCCTATTCCTTGCATTAAATCCCACAATTGTCTTATTCTTCCCACTATACTTTTGGGAATCCATGTCAAAGGGGTCTAATACATTAGAATAACTCCTAGAATAGCCTTGATATGAACCAGGTGCCTTACTCTAAAAATCCATTTATTGCACTAAGCATTGAATTTCCTCTCTGGTTTTGCAAGGACCCATAACTAGTCATTCTTGTTGTTGCTTTTGAGCACTAAGTCATAGTATTTTAGACCTAGGCCCAATTCCCTAACATGTGGGGAGAGGATTTGAGAGAGATAATATTTTCTCTACTCATCATTGTTTATAATCGTACTTATGGATTTCCAAAACCGATCCAAAATTACATCTAAGTGCTCAATAGATCTAATAATCCCTTCACAAAAGAATATTTTTCATCTACAAACAAGAGATGTAAGATAAAACAAGTGGGGCTTACACCAATCCCTTTAATATTTCTGCTTATTATGGTATCTTTCAATAGTCTACCAAGACATTCAATAACCAAAAGAAGAGGAGGGGTGAAAGAGGACAACCCTATCAAAGTCCTCTTTCAACTTTGAAGAAGGGAGTTGCAAGTCCATTTACGAGCAAGGAAAAGCATGTTGAGCTGATGCAATTGAGTGTCAAGGTAACAAGGGAGGGGCCAAAACCTAAATAGATGAGAACAATTCTAATATAAAGCCAACTTACCACGTCAAAAACCTCGAGTAAGTCCACCTTGAAGGTGCCAACTTTATGAGTATTGGTATGAATAGAATGAAAACTTTCCTGGGCTAAACTAATGGCTTCATGAATTTGTATCCACTTAGGGAATCCAAATTGTTGTGGAAATATATGATTTGAGAGGGTTTCCTTCAATCTCTTGGCTATCAATTTTGACATGAGTTTTCAAATGTTGCTACAAAGCGAAATAAGCCTGAACTAATCAAATTTTGAAGGATTGTTTGTCTTGGAAACTAAATCAATGAAAATATCTTTAAAAGTAGCCAAAGTTTGTCTAAAGCTATAGGGAATCCCACTATTATCCCAAGTAGAACTCCACAAGGGGCACATTTGGCCTAGGGCTCTTATTCTTTTGAAATTTATGGAGGACACCCAAAATCTCTAGTTATTTCATCCATGAGCTACACATTTTCAACTAGGAAAATGGTTAGCTAACATTTATTACCTTTTTATTGCTTGTAAATTGATGGAAGAACTTTGTGTTTTTATCTCTCACTTGCAACCAAATGGATTGAATTTTCATTCTCCATTCCTTTTCCCTTTCCAAAATTATATTTCCTTCGTTCTCTTCTAGGATTTAATTTATTCCTTTTGTTGATGAGTTAACAACCCTTGCCCCCCCCCTAAAAACAATGCTTCAACTTAGTATCCAACATTTCGTCAACTCTTTTTTCCACCTTGTACCAAGAGATCATGACACTCTGTGCTTTTTTAAGGTTATATTTAAATTGCAAGGGAGAAGATTCCTAAGAGGAAGGATCATGGGGTCTCCAGCACTCCTTTGTTACTAATAGAAAAGAGGGTTCTTCCAACCATGTTGGGTTCAATGTGAAGGGACCAAGGGGGTGTCCAATAAGGGATCAAGTTCTATAATAATAGGGTTATGGTCCAAGACACCCCCCATTGAAACTCATTGCCTAATTTGTAGATTTCCTTTTGGGAGGGATCAAAGATAAGAAATTAGTTAAGAAATCTTTCCACCCTCACCTCCCCTATTTACATGCTTTTCCAAATGACAAAGAGCTTAGGCAGTTATATTTTAAGCAACCCTACCACTTCTAGATTTGAAATAAAGAAATAAGCTAGAGGATCCAAATGGGTTGCTAACCCCCAGAATTTATCCCTAATGTGAAGTTTAGATCCCCCATATTAATACAAGTCCAAATCACAAGAGAGGAGGGAGGTACCAAGACTAACTTGAATTGCTTAGGAGTATGTTATAGACAATGAAATTTTCTTCCATCATGTGTTAAGTCCCCTTAACCTCTCTTATGCATTTGTGGCCAAAAAATTCTATCTCGAAAAGAAGAAGAAGATTTTTTACTGTTCTATCTCCTTCCATTATTGTTTCTTGCAGGAATATGATTAATGGATTTATGGGGGTCCACTAATCTTTTGATGACTATTTTTTTGGAGGAATTGGACCGCCCTTTACAGTTAAGGGAGAGGATAATCACGAGGGATCTTTCCCTCAGATGTTTTCTCTTAAGACCTTGATAAAATATCATTGTTTCCTTATTCTAACTTTAAAGTTAACTTGCTTTTGAGCTATGGAAAGGAGGTTTTCCTTCCTCTCTGCGAAGGATTTAAATCCTTGTCTTTAAAGGAGCTCAAACCAGTTCAATTCCATGCAAGAGTGAGTGAGATATATTAGTCTTAGAAAATAGGTTGTATTTGAGCCTTGCAAGGTGTAAGGGATCAACTTCTGCAAGTTGCAAGGCATGTGGACTCCTTGGAGGTTTTTTTATAGTGGGTAGAAATGAATCATCACTAGACTAAATGATTTCATTTAATGGAATGAGAGTAGATTATTGGGGCCTTGATAGGCCTAAAACATTAGAGATAAATCCCTTTCCCAATTCCTCCTCTTGAGCAGAGGGAATATTCTTTAGGGATTCAAATTTAATTTCCATATCAAAAGAACTAGTAACAAGAGAGGCGGAAAGAGTGGCTTACATGAAGCCAACCCTTAACCTCCAATATATAGTGCATATGAGGGTTCAAGAATAGGCCAAGAGAGATATTATTCTTATTATCTGACTGGATGGTTATCCAACTAAGGTACTCCCCAAGGAGTATGAAATGATTTGTCTCATCCCCTGTATCTTTTTGGACCCACATTTTGCACTTTAAAGATTTTAAGTTTCCTATCACTAGGTGTCCATAGGAGTAACAATGCCCACATTTGAAGATACCTTTGTAGCCTGGTTTCTCAATGTTTAGTGTGTTTAATATCTTAATAGATGTAGAGTTTGCCAATCCTCTAGACAAATTCTTCCCTCCCAAATTTTGCAAGATTCCCAAATGATTAACGGTGTGGTAGTAGTTATGAACTTCACAAAAGGGTCCTAGATATTTGCCTACCTCACAAAATCCTCATTATATTAGAGAATCAATGGTTTCCACGAAAGTTGAACCTAAACTAGTATTATCTCTAATTTCTATGACTTTGAATTAAAGTCGACCTTCCATTTCTTAAGAAAGCGGGTTTGGGACCCCTAGCTCTAATTAGAAAGAAGGATATTTTTGGTGTCTTTCAACGTGTTCATTATTTAGAACATCCAATGTTTTTCTAAGAACATGCTCCTAGGATCATAGCTAATGAGATTAGTTAAATTTTTAGTGGTCTAATGCTTAAGGGTTCTTGTTGACATACACTTACCAAAAAATTTCCCCACCAAGGTTGTATCCTCAATGTCCATGATTTTGTAAAACTTAATCCCTTATCCTAGGACCAAATTGGTCTCCTTGATTTTGCATTTGATGCATTTATAGTTCCTCTTGTGGTTCTCCACCCTTCCCGATCCAATTTACTCGAAGGTGGAGTTCAATGTCACTAAACTGTGATGTATTTGTATTTGCTTTGAGTTACAATTTAGGACTAGCAACCTTTCCCATCTCATATTTTCCTTCATCATGGAAGTCAATGGAGTTGGGTGGCCATGTCATGTCATTGTTTGTTTCCTTCCCATCGTTTGACAGGGAGTAGATGCATTGATCCTCCCACGATCCTATTTCATGAAAGCCATAAAAAAACCCTTGTGCTGCCATAAATCCATGCCTCATTGTATTTTGGAGGTGAATGCCCCGTCTTAACACATGTTTGCAGATTTTGAAACACAATTTCTCTATTGATTGAGCCCAATGCTCCCAACATTTTCTCCTCTAGTAGCCGTTGATCCAACTACTTGGAAAAATTTGCAAATAATTCCCTCCCTAGAATTTTAGTGTGGTGCATATCAAGTGGCCCTTAATGGGGTCCTCTAAGTATTTCACAAGTTTCTCTTCCATTCCCTAGGTCTTGACAGCTAGAACATCCCAATGTAATTTCATTACTATTAACGAAATTAACAGTGTGTTTTTTTCTTTTTTTAAACAAAGATGACTAGCTTTGGTATTAAGTTTGTGCCCAGTCGCAACAAATATACAGGAGATTACATTGCCAATTTTCAATACTGTCCCCATGATTAGTTTGACCATAAACCCATTACATGGAGAGACACCAATACAAAAAGCTTACAAAACCGCAAAAAAGGACCAAAAGACGCATATAGTGATCAATCTTCTAAATACAAATTAATCATTTTCAGTTGTTGGCTTGTTGATGTCAATGTCCCACTTGCCTGGATCCTCTTGAAGCTGGTCTTGACCTGTAAGGGTATCTTTGCTAAGATTGAGGTCCATCATTATTATCTTAGAGCACACTCACTTCATCCACCAGGCGTGAGATCTGATGTTGGAAAGCCATAATTTTATCATTATGTTCCACCTCTGGGTGATACATTTGACAAAATTTAACTTGCAAGTCATAATCAACCCTCCATAGGGCTTCACGGGCAAACAAATAGTGAGAGAAGGGGTTTACTACTGAAGAAGTCTGAGAATTGGAGTCATAATTCATGAGGGTATGCAGACAGAGGCTACGAAAGCTACAAATTTCATGAGAATATGTGCCAAACCTCCCTAAGGTGATTATAAAGAAGAGGCAATCCACCAAAATTGGAAGAGGTGAAGGGAATGAAGATTTGAACGAATTAGGTCTCCAATTGGTGATACCCTAGTCATATATTGCATAATGTTGGTCAAATAAGCTTCCTTTCAAGTCACCGGAGTATAAAAAAATCGATTGATAGCCAAAAGACCCATAATTGACACACTACCTTTGAATCAGAGGCTCCCTTGAAACCCTTAAGAAGGAATACCTTAATGCTGCTAGAGTGATGTCCAACAGAGCCTCAGACAACTTTAAAAACTTGAATTGGAAGCCAGAGCATCGAGATAGGAGCCTACTTTGATGGAGTTTCCATTTAGGCCCTGTCGATTGTGGTATGCCAAATTAAAAATTGGGAACAAAGGGTCACCTTCATGTAGAAGAGCCCAAGCTAGTCTGAGAACAACCGAGGAGTGGAGCCCAAGCACTGCTAGAGTGGTTTGAGAACCAGAGAGCCCCTTTTGCAAAATTTCCCATGAGTTGGAGTGTCGAGCCCACAACTGCATTAGCCAAAGGATAAGTGACTGAAAGCTGAAGCAAAGCTCTTCGCAGAGCTACCTAAAAGTTGAACACTTGGATGCCACAGTGGATTTTGGAGACAAAGAAACTACCAAATTAACATGCCACAAAGATGGTGGATCAATATAAGAAACAAACTCAATCATGAATGGGGCAGGAGCCAAATGAGAGTCGAATTTATCACCAATTCTCCTATCCATCCACACGATCCAAATCAATCTATCATTAAATTTTCCAGTACAACTTTTGAAGAGAGGCATCATGATTCTAAGCGGAGGTTGATTCCAAGGTTAGGGCAGATGAATACAATATTAACAAGCATGTAAGGTGAAGGGAGCAACGTATGCATGGTGATGGTTTTTGTGTGATGCCACATCAAGGGAGATCCATGTTCGATCATGTAACCAATACATTAAGCCTTCAAGGAGTCTGATGGGGATATAAGGGGCATCACATAGAAGGGGATGGGGAATAGATAAGGAATAAGGAGGGTGAGGGGGACCTAAGAGAAATTCAAGGGAACAGATATTCGAATAAGGGAGGGGCTAAGAGGAGAACCATAAACTAAGAGTCATATAAACTTAGGGAATTGTGCAAAAACAACTGAAGTCACTGATTTCTAACTTGGTCTCTTCCATAGAGCAATCCTTATTTGCTTACAGATCAAAATCCATGTTGTTGATTATAAGAATATTATAGAACTCTTTAGAATGAAAGGATGCAACCAATCCTCTGATTATTTGAAGTACCAGGGCAAGGTAATTCCTCTTTAGATTGCCTTCCTTAAGGAGACAAAGGATTGTTTTTTTTTTTTTTTTTTTTTTTTTTTTTTGTAAATGTAGACTAATTCTATTAAGTAAAAATATTGTACAAGAGTATGCATTCCAGAGATGCAGGAAACCGGCAACCGGAAATGATATGACTATCAACCTCGGTTCCGGAGGAATTAAGCAAGCAAGGAGCTACAGCGAAGCACTGGAAATCTAAGAAGCGTTGAAAGCTACCCTGAAAGCGTAGAGGCTTCAACACGAAGCTTTTTCCCTTTCCTTTTTTTAACTTCAACCCAACCATTTTGGGGTGGCTGGGCGACTACAGCTTGAAGATTGGGATCCTCCAGAGGGGAGCCCTCCTTTTCTGAATCTGAGGAGGAGGACAGATGAACACGTTTCTGAGCAATGGCTAAGTCAGAGGAAGGCACCAGGCCATCAGTGGGAGGGCCCTCATTCAATTCTTCATCGCTATCTTCATCTTCAGAGCTGGAGGAATCAGAGTCCGCGACTGGAGGAGGAGAGCACGGAGCCCATCGTTTGGATTTGGGCTTGGAGTCGTTGGCCTTGTTCTTCTTTGTCGGACGAGATGGGCATGTATTCTGCAAATGCCCCGATTGGTGGCAATGTCGGCAACGAAAAGCTGTATTCTCGTAATCCAGTGTCTGGGTCCAGACAAAGTCGTTTATCTTGAGATTGATTTGTTCTGGAAGACCTTTACTCAGATCTAACTCCACACATACTCTTGCATATGAGTAGAGACCGTTGAATTCCCGCCATAAATCTCTCTTGATGTAGCTTCCCAGGGTGTCTCCTATAGCTCTGAAGACCCGAGTACTCCAAAGGTGGGCAGGTAGGTTTCGAAGCCGAATCCATACCGGTGTCTTGGTAATGACTGCATTGGTTGGATCAAAATCTGGGAACCAAGGAGTCAAAAATAGCCCTGAAGAGCCCATGAACCAAGGGCCCTCTGCTAAAGCCTTTTCATAGTGCTTATTATTGTCAAATAGAACAATGAAATAACCTTTCGAACAAAAAAAGATCTTACAGTGATGTGTCCAGTTTGCATGGATCCATGCATATAGATCCTGAGATCGCGGCCATAATCCATTAAATCTGCAAATGATGGCTCTTTCTGCAAGATCTTGAAGCTGGGAGGCCATATCTTCATGCATGAGTTCCACAGAGGGGACTTCTTCAGTCTTGTCAACCAAGAAGGCTTTAGATTTAAGGGCTTCCGGGGGCTTGGGGTTCTCAGAATGCACTGCATCCTTGTATGAGAAAGGCCGAGTAGAGGAAGATTGTCCTGCTGCTCCTCCTCTCAAACGAAGGGTAGCCACCACCAAGCTGTTCCTGGAAATGCTGTAAGAAGAGAGGGGAAGAGGGTCTTCAAGTTGTTTACCTTGAAAGAGAAGTCGCAGAAGGCTTGATGGGATCCCCATGCTGCGCTCTAGATTCAGTTTAAGTTCCTGCACCAGATTTGAAGGGCTGACCCATTGCATGCTGGTTCTGCCTGAAATCTGAGAAATTTGGATTTGAAAGGAGTCAGATAAGGGCTTTGACTCCATGCAGATCTTTGGATCTGGCCGGAGCGTAGGCCTGTCTGCCTTCTGGATGGATAGATCTGGCCGATCTTTGACAGATCTAAAGCTCAGAGTGCGGGGAAGAGATTCGTATTTCCGGAGCATGAGTTGCTGGGCAAGATTAACATTGTCCGGGCAAGAACCCTCACGTTCGTAGTTCCTGTATTTCACCAGATTGTCCTTTCTTGGCATCTCATTCTTGCGAGCTTTGAGCACGGCAGCGAGGAGCCTGGGCAAGCGAACAAACTCGGCGGCCTCCACCTGAGGCGTCCAGCGCTCGGGATTCTTGTAGCAGGGAGAGGCGGGCCTCGCGAAGAATTGGACAACATCGCCCTCTCTGTTGTGGCCACTCGTGCCACTGAGCAACAAAGCAGCGATCTGCAAGCAGACCGAGGCTTTCCGGATCTGCTGCGCGGCTTCCAATGCTGCTCCGTCTGGATCGGCGCCCACGAGACTCGAATCGTTGATACTGGTGATGGTGATGAGGGCACACCCGCTCGTAATCGCTCCAGATCCAACCCCCGAGCCCTGATCGGGCCCCGAGTTACCAGCCGAGCGGGAGACAAATATCCCCTTCTCCATAGCCCCGAAGGCATCGAGCGCAATGCCATCCCTGCAACAGGGCACCGCTCCTCCTCCCAAAGACAGTGATAAAACATTAACCCTGTCCTGCACGGCGCGTTCAAGCCCAGCCAAAATATCAGAGCTTAAACACCCCGCAGTCCAGCAAACCTTGTACACAACTCTCGCCCTCATCGCCATCCTTGTTGCTGTCCACCCTGGCCTCTTTATGTTGCGCCGCGTCCAGCTACTCCTTTAGTGCCTTCACTTACTACATCCTCGCAAGCTGCTGAGTGAGGACTACTATTTGCACAGTTCCTCAGAGACTGTCATATTGCTACTAGAGTTCTCACACCTTTGTCTCCAGGCACTAGATGTTGGGGTCCTCCTGTAGAGTTGTAAGGACCTCAAGTGCTTTCTCCAAAAAAGTAGTCTACACCCCCAATTTCTTCCAGTCCCATTGCAATAGCGCTAGTGCGCTATTCTCTAACTTCTGGGGGAGTGGAAGGTTGTGCCTTTGATTGCAACTCAGTGATTTGAAGATTCAGCTCCAACTAAACCTAGGTCGCTTCCTCCCTAGCCTTGTGGACTCCAGTTGCCAACCTATGGATCTGCACCTCTATTGGTAGATCTATAGGGATGGCTAGCTCTGGGACGTGTCTTCAAGCGTTGTCTACCACCTGCTCCAACTGTTGATTTTGTGGCACCAATTCATCATGCTACAAGCTGAGCTATTGTATCTTCATCTGCTGTTCGCTAAGAACTTCGATCGTGCGACTCTTCCTAGTGCACAGCTCTACCATTTTCCCTTCCTGTAGTAGATACAATGTTTCCCAAGGAAGGCCAGCCATATTAAAGCCAAGACCTTTCATCATGCTAACTGACAATCGATCCATCTCATTTGACGACACTAGAGCTCCCTTCAGCAACACTATGGTGTTTTCCATCCGTGCATGCAGCATCTACTCTACCACTGAAGTTCCTACTGTGACGTGGGTTGACAAGGTACCTTCCTAAGAGGGGTGCACCTATAACTCCTACAACTGTGATTTGAGGGCCCCTAACACAATTTGATGCTCCTGCATAAACTCTTGAAGAGCCTCGTTTGTGACATCACTAACTATCTCATCGATGTCATGCGGATCACCTTCACTTAAGGTGATCGGGTTAATAGCCAATTTCTAGGCCTCGACCTTCTTCCTTAATCCTACGTGTTATACCATGTGTGGGTGCTTCAACTATTTGGACGCGGTCTCTAGGTCTGCACTCCCTTCTACTATTTCTACTTCCTCTGCCTGCATCTCCTGTGAGGGCGTTGCTTGGCCCTCGTCCAGCTTCTCGATTGCTTCCTCTGCCACCTGTATTGTTGTTGCTACTTCTGTAGCCTTCTTCTACTCGACAGCTTTCTTTACCGCTTCGCGCGCTACCCTTACCTCAGCGGTTGTTGTTTCCCTCCGCCTTTTCTCGCGCAACTGGACATCATCCTCCTTCTTCTACGCTATTGCCTTCTCAAGTTCTGCAAGATCTGGGGTGCACCATTCCAGAGTCCATGTCTCCAAGACAGTGAAGATGGTGTCATCAGTGGTGATAAAAGGGAGCTTCATCCACTGCTTCATTGTATCCTTGTGCACCCTGATGTATACATTATGCATGTTAGTTTTGAATTCTTCAAAACTCTGTAGACTGTTATACACCATAGGCGAAAGGTGTGGCCTTCGATTGATTGACATCCAGATGCTCATCTCCATGAGCACCTAGAAGATTTTGGTGTCGCATATCTGTTTCACATCCTTTATGGCCTAGAGTGAAGCATACTTTGCGCCCTTTGGTAATTCTCTGTCAATGCTGGGGAATTGACTGTCCTCCAACAATTCACCGCTACAAGCACTATGGATAACAGCAACCATGCATAGTGGAAGGTTTTACCCTACTCTTGGGCTTTGTGACAATTTTTCAAAAATTCCGCACAAAGGAATTTAGACCAGTTGAACTTGACCCCCTTTATGCACTACTCGGAAAGTGTAACCACTGGCACCGGTACCTCATCGGTGTGACACTTCCTCATAAATTTGCCAGCCAGGATTTGGGTTGCTACGCATACCCCTTTATCCTTGATGCTGGAGATGGCGTAGCCCCTCTTTCTTCTCCAGCTTGTATTTCCTCTTCATGGATTCTGCAAGGGCCAAATCATTGCCCTTTCCTTTGACTATGGTTGCAAGGTCCCATACTTTGCAAGGGTACTGAGAAATGTGGTGAATTAGCTCTACTGTGATGGGGATAGCCTCCTGCAACCATGGATACCCATCATGCATGAGGAAAATTAGTTGTCTGATGATGAAAATGGTGATGGGCACATGGTGGAAATGAGGTGTATAAAGTAAGTGCAGCAACCCAGCCTTTTCCACACCATAGAACCACTTCTACGGCTCTAACATTGATACCGCCTCCTCAATGTTCTACTTGTTGAGGTTCCTAATATCTAAGTGGTGTAACATCTCATGATCAACGAGGGAAGAATATTCAAACTTCATGGTTGGAATGCGGCCTAGGTGTGTGCCTTCAAACACTATGTCGTCTGGGAGGATAGGGGTCTCGAGTGAACTCTTGGTTTAATCCTGGTCCTTCAGAACTTTGGTCTTCACTGTCCACCGAGGGACATATGTGGGTATTTTTATTGCAGAGTGTGTAGGTAGAATATCCTCCTCCATGTCTTTGTCTTCTTCTGTTGTGATGATAAGGGCATGCAAATCTTGATCTTCCTCATCAGTGTCGACCATGACAACTTTCCCTATTTCTACCATTGATAGCTTGTTGTGTAGCAAGTTCCTCAAGGACATGCGTACGAGGGCCATTACTTATTTATATTTCTTGGGCCTCGATGTCCACAGTGATTTGGAGATTTCTATCACAACCCTAACGCCTTCTGGAACATCCTCCACCATTAGGGTCTGCGCAACCTCATCAATGGTTACCTCTTCAATTCCCAAACCATTCTTAGTTGTTTTCATTGTATCTAGGCTATATTCTATCACTCGCGAACTTAGGGGCTCAATTATCCTTCGGCTCTCAATGCTCAGTACTCTGCTCAATCACTCAATTCTCAAATGACCAAGTGTTGTTTGCTCGATAGCCCTTTGTGTTTTATAGTGCCTTTTGAATTCAAATTCAACCGTTCCTCCTGATTCTAGTCCATTAATGCTTTCTTAGTGGCAGATTTTCCCAAATCTTGCCCATAGATCGCGTCTTATATGCCCGTCACCCTCTCCATTTGGCCTCAAATCGAGCATCTCATCATGAGTAGTGACTTCAATGGTCACTTTCTGCCCAATCCATGCGGAAGCACAACCCTTTGTGCGTAGTCATGGACACTATGACGCTTTGCTATTGCATGCATCCTCAATTTCACGCAACTCCTGGGAAAAATATTTTATAGTCCCGCACTTCCTTTCAACTACCTAGAGCGCGAAGGTTGTCCTTCCTACGGTTAGTCAGGTGGTCACACCACACATGTGGGGCTCCATCCTATCCTCCACCATGGTTCATAGAGAATCCGCATCTTCCATTGTTGTGGTCGGCATTGCGCACTTTACCACTTGCAACGCGCTACCTTGGTCACTACGTTTGGTGATATGTGGTCCAAGCCAAGGCACCAGACTAACCAGTTCATGACGATAGTTCTCAAACTTGTCAGTATGATCGTACGCACCTTGCATTACCATCCTAGGTTCTTTGAAACTGGTTCCTTTATCTCATCCTCCAGCTTCTTGACCTCTACGCCCATCATAGCGCTTTTCTTCCTTAATCATACCCTTTCTTTTTCATTTTTGCGAAGTCTAAAGTTTCCCCGTCAGATTTCTTCCTCAAGTTCTACGTGTTCTGTTTCGCATGACTATATGATTTCTCTATTTCAGGCTTCGCGGGCTGTCATATCTATGGGTGCTACTATGCTTGGACTAGGCATTGCATGCTCCATAGGGATTACAACAACTTCGTCATACTTCAGTGTTGGAAGTGCTTGCGTAGTCAGGTTTTTGCACATGGTCATATAAGCCCATAGAACCATTGGTACGCACAGATCCTAGTTAGTGCATCTCACATGGTGGACCGTGTTCATCACTTCGCACACCTTGCCAAAGGGTTCCTCGTAGATAATATTTGGTGTGCTAGTTCTTATCATACCTCATCGTTTGCACCCTTGTCTTTCTTTCTTCTACTGGTTGTTCATGTTTACTATCGTGAGGATGGTGTGCAGTCATGCAGGTTGTGTATCATATGCCTGTATCCATCTAGAGAGGTGGGTGCGTAGGCTGTTTCATACATCATACCCATATTCAATCCACAACTAAGGCTTTCCAAATCATATAAGCATCACCCTTCTGCATTCGCGCCAGTCCTCAAAATTTTGCTGGTGCGTACCCCACCACCTTGTGGGCATAGCGCATAGTGCTCATCTTAGAGCGTTGAAACACTACTGTTTTAGTACTTCTCTTTCAAATTTGTTCAGGAAATCATCTACCGTGGTTATTCCATCATATATAGGTAGATCTCTTGCTTCTGTTTCTACACAGCGTAGTGACTTTAATATCATGTTGCAATTGAGTGTGGTTACCTCGTGCAACCAATTCTGCCATCGTTCTATTTCCTTGTCTGAGTCTAATGTGCAGGAGCTTTTGCACTCCCATGAAATCCTGCCATATGTTGTAGGATTCACCCAACCCTATTCCTGATCGGTTATCTTGTAGATACAGTCTAGATCATCATCGCTCTCATTGTTGTGCACTAGATTTGTGTAGTGCGATCCTTCTGTAGGGTCTAAAGGTACCACCACAATGACTTTTTCTCAAAAATCATCTTGTGCTTCATTAGATTTATCACTTCATTCATATTAGTGGCTCAATCTATTCCCAGTAGTGTGGGATAGGGGTTGTTTTCATCAACAATCTCTATTACTTCAAAATCTGCAAGTGTGCTCGCACCTTCGATATCTACCAATATTCCCTGCAATCTCCCCATTGGTAAGATCTTTTGCTGGTTCGCTATTCTAAATTGAATAGGATATCATTGCAAAGCGAGGTTTCCCATGCATTCCCATGTCTACTTTGGCAGTATGTTCGTGTTCGATCCTAAATCCAGAGTCACTTGATCCATTTCATATTCCCCTATTTGCATAGTCAATCTCATCTCCCTTCCTATCTGCATCATGTACTTCCCTAACTTCTAGACTATGCACAGTTCCCTTGATCCAGCACATCTAATGATGAGTTCTTGCAGTCCCTTCACAACCTTGCTATCGTGTAATAGCTTCATGCACGTCTCCAAAAAGGTAGTACGCATTCATGGGTCCATCTCTGGTTATAGTCTGTCTTTACAACCTATAGTGGAGGCCTTCATGAAGCTCTTCTTAGCTTCCATGAATGTCTCTTTTGCGTGCTCCAAATCAAACTCTGGTTCCTTTGTTGGAGCCTTGAAAACCCAAGCACTTTCTTTTGGCTACTTATGTTTGTCATCTCCTATCATGATACCACCTCAGAGCACAATTTTTACATTCGGGTCCTCCTTGCGCAACTTATACCTCATCATTTGCAGGCTTTGAGTTAGGGGAGGCTCGAGTATTCCTTTATCATGCAACCTTGCTGTCAGTGTGGGGCAGTCCTTTGTCTCGTGATCAAACTAGGTACAATATAAACATGATGCTCTCGTCAGATTTGTACAATCATGGGCATAATGACCCAACCCTCCGTAATTGTAACAAATCAGCTATCTGCAACCCCTTCCTGGTCCCATTCCACCCCGCCCTCATTCTCGCCCTTGAAATCTAGTGTGCGTCATCCCTGCATTTTGATAGAGGGCTCATGTTTCATTCTGAACTATGTAGGTAGGATTCTGATCCATCATCAATTCATAACTTCTACAGGTGCACCCATCATGGCCTATCGACCTACAGGAATTTCAGAACAATTGTTGGGATGTCTGCGTATACTTTTGTAATAGGTGGAAATTATCCGTAGCATGCTTCCCTCTTATCTGAAAAAT
Source organism: Pinus taeda (assembly GCA_000404065.3). Lineage (NCBI taxonomy): Eukaryota > Viridiplantae > Streptophyta > Pinopsida > Pinales > Pinaceae > Pinus > Pinus taeda. Next base: position 445,530 of record APFE030634776.1, on the reverse strand, counting down.
CACACACCATAATGTAGGCGTCGCGCTTGGCCTGTGCCTCTAGTCTCATTGGCATTGGCCCTCCTCCCGCTAGGCAGTTCGCAAAGACTGGACAATGGTCCTTGTCATGCCCCTGACCTTTTCATTTTATGAACCATACCTCCTCGCATGCCTCTGGCCGAGTTGTCCTATCTTGTTTCAAAATCTACATCGCAAGGCACAAATTTTCAACTCCACGTCAACCTATTGCACTCCCAAGCTAGGATCTTGTATTGGGGTCTCGTGCAATCTCATTACAATCTCTAAGGCTTCGACCTGAGTAGATAGCTTCTGCCATGATAGCGCAGTCCTCAGATGCAGTGTTAGTGACACTACAAACCATGTGCAGTGATGCCGATCCGTCGAGGTCATGTTAGCTTCGCGAATCATACCCTTAAGTATTTGATCCAACTCCCAGAGGGTTTTGCCTAGAAGCAACGCGATTTCCTTAAACTAGATAATCGACTATGTATTTGATTTTGGTCTGCTAAATTCCCTGTTTAGCACAGCTTGGATATCCACAATCCCTACATTTGGATTTTCATTGGAATTCTTGATGTACCATGTTAGTCTGTGATCCTTCAAGGCACTAACTAGTGTTGCCTTCTTGATATTATCATCCGTGACTCCTTGCACTTCCCATATAGCCTTTATGGAAACTTTATTGCACTCGCTATATTAAACTATGGTGGTGGTAGAGGTGGTGTGGCTGAAGATGGGGGTGAAGATGGTGAAACTGGTGGTGGTGTAGGTGGAGGTGGTATGCATGGAGTTTTCTTCCTTATTAGACTGATCGCACTCATTGGTGAAACCTTCATGAGCTCTTCCTCGCTTTCTCGCCAAGGTGAAATCAAGGGACTAGTTTGTAATTATTCACTATTTAAATTTCTATAGATCCTCCCACTTCGTGTAGCTCCAAATATCAATTTATTCATATAACCCACTTTTCACACAATATCATTTTAATGCAAGTGTTTAGAGATTTAATGTACTTACCTCGCGGTCCTTTGAGGAAGTGTCGTTCTGCCTCACTATAGTTGATTGACATGTCTATCGTAAGTTTGGTGATAAACCCTCCAATAATTCAATCGAGCCAATGCTCCACAGCATGCACGATCTTATCTTTTGATGCCTCTAGTTTGTGCACCAACTCTGGAATCCACACAATAGGTTTGTCAATCCTACATCTTCCTTCACTGTCTACTAGCTTCATGATCCACCCTTACAACTTGGAGGGAAAGGATGCAAAGAAAATTTCATGGATTTTTGTATATAAGTAACGCTCTAACCACTATTCCTTCGACACTTGTAGATTCCTATTTTCTTGAGCCGTGAACTCATAAATTTTTCTATCCAACCGCCCTTCAATTTATTTCTTTGTTGGATTCCAATGACATGACATCAGACATCCCTTATGCATATCTTGGTGTAGGTTTTAATCTCGTACATAAATTACCTACATACAAATTCTAAACAACAAAAAATAAACAATGTGAGAGCATAACACATAAAACACATATACAGAGAGATTTTCCCCTAGATCCCAAAACCGCGACTACCAGCTTGATTTTTCATTATGTTCCTTTCAATGTTACAATACATATTTATACATGTTGAAGCATCTAATACCATGGACCGAAAACCATTGTGTCCAAAACCATGTGCGAAAAATAATTCACAAAACCATAGGTAGGTCATCCCAACCTAATATAGGGTCCAAAAACAAAATTTTATGGGGCATTGCCCCAGAGCCCATAGACTGGGGTTACCCTCACCCCTCAAACCCCATGTGACTCCTCCTTCTATGAAATCATTGCAATGAAGGGGGGGCTCCAACCCCTTCTAACCCCATTGTTAACTACATGGTCTATTCATGGAAAGAATATAACACAACCCAACATTCTCCCACTTGTTGTTTTCTTTCCGCAGGGGACCACAAGAGAGCTTAGTCATTTATACAACCTTGCAATGCCCATTGTTTCTCTACACCAAGAGAACTTCTCAGAGCTCACATATTTTTTCAATGCATCTGTAGTATTCTTCAAAGTGTCCACCTTAACCAGCAACACCTTTTTTTCTTCTATCATATCCCTCACAAAGTGATACTAAACATCAATGTGCTTTGTCTCTGAATGATATGTAGGGTTCTTTGCCAAGAAAATTGCACTTTGGCTGCCATAGTCTATCCCTATAGCTCCCTGTACTAACTCCATACTTGAACACAATCTCTACAACCAAACTAATTCCTTGCTTGTGTGAGTGGCTGCCATGTATTATACCTCTGTAGTTGGTAGTGCCACCGTATATTGTTTCTTACTCATCCAATTGACTGCACCTCCAAATAGGTTAAACACATACCCACTTGTAGATCTTCTCTAATCTAGATCTCCAGCCTAGTCTGCATCAACAAAACCACAAATATCCAACACTCTGTCCAATCCTGGTCTTCCTTGGTAGCACAAACCATAACCACTAGTGCCATGGAAATACCTAAAAACTTGCTTCATTGTTGTCTAGTTCTCCTTCCTTGGTTTTGACATAAACCTTCTCAAGACTCCCACTGCATGTGCAATGTCTGGTCTAGTATAGACCATCACATACATCAGGCTAACGACTTCACTTGCATATGGAACATGGGACATGTCCTCTTCCTCTTCTTGTGTCTTGGGACACTGTTCAGCAAATAGCTTTACACGTACAAGAATAGGAAACTTCACTGGTTTACTATCCTGCATATTAAACCTCTGCAATATTGCCTCAACATACTTCCTCTAGTTTAAGTAGAGCTTCCTCTTTGTCTAATCTCTTTTAATTTCCATGCCCAAAATATAGTTTGCAGCACCAAGATCTTTCATGTAGAATTTGGAGGACAAATGGGTCTTCAAAACCTAGATAATTGCTTTGTCATTTCCAACCAGCAACATATCATCCACTTACAAGACCAGATAAATAATACGGTCACCAATTAATTTAAAATACACACAGTGATCTTCTTTGCTTCTGATGAAGCCAAGTCCTTGTATAAATGTATCAAATATCTTATACCACATCCTTGGTGATTGTTTTAACCCATATAGAGACTTCTTTAACTTGCATACCAGTTCTTTCATACCCTTCACCACAAAGCTTTTAGGTTACTTCATGTAGATCTCCTCTTCCAGATCCCCATGAACAAATTTTGTCTTCACATCCATCTATTCTACCTCAAAATCAAAAGCAACACCAATAGATAAAAGTAATCTAATAGAGGTTACCTTGGCAACAGGAGAAAAAATATCACCAAAATCAATTCCCGATACCTGGGAATAACATTTTTGCTACCAATCGAGCTTTGTATTTCTGCACCTTTCCTTCTACATTTGTCTTCTTCCCGAACACCCATTTACTGCCAATGGGTTTCCTTCTAGCTGGCAACTCCACCAGATTCCAAACATCATTTTTGCGCAAAGATGCCATTTTATCAACCATGGCTTCCTTCCATAGTTTTCCATCCTCTGAGTCTATTGCTTCCTTCATAGTTATGGGATCATCATCAGTAATAGATAAAGAAAAACTTGAATAGAAATCAGATGGACTATACCTTTCTGGTTGCATGCTTTCTCGAAAGGATCTTCTCACACGGGTATTTTGTGGCTCTTCATCTTCTAATTCCTCCTCTGTTGTAGAGTCTAGCTCTTCCTCCTTTAGCTCAAACTCTATCTTCTTAGTTTCCTTTGGTTGGAATTCATGTTTAATAACATATTTCACCTCCCTGAACATCACATCTCAGCTATACACAACCTTCCTTGTTACTAGGTTCTAAAGCTTATAACCCTTTAAACCATACTTATACCCAATAAAGATGCACTTTTTAGATTTACTATCCAACTTGGTTCGTTGCTCCTTTGGAACATGTCCATATGCATCACATCCAAATACCCTCAGATGTGAAAGAGAAAGTTTCTTATCAGTCCATATCTATTGTTTAGTCTTATCCTCCAACACTAATGAAGATGATGTGTTGACAAGGTAGCATGTTGTCTCCATTGCCTCTGCCCAGAATTCTTGTCCTAACCTGACACCATTGAGCATGCTTCTTGCACATCCATCAACGTCTTATTCATTCTTTCTGAAACTCCATTTTGCTGAGATGTATATGGAGTAGTATTCTATTGTGCTATACCACACTTCTTATAAAATTCTTCAAATTCCTTATTGTAAAAATCTCCACCATTAGCTGTCCTCAACACCTTTATCTTCTTCTTCACCTAGTTTTCCACCAGAGCCTTAAATTCTTTAAACCTGTCAAAGACTTTAGATTTCTTCTTAAGGAAATATATCCATGTATTCCTTGAGAAATCATCTATAAATGATACATAGTACACAGACTTACCCAGTGATGGAACCTTCATAGGTCCAAACACATTATTGTGCACAAGCTCTAATATATGTTTCACCATCTTACCATCAGAGGGGAAACTCACCCCATTCTACTTCCCATATACCCAATTTTCACAAAAATCAAAATCTAGAGAGCTATTACTCATACCTTTACCATGAAGTATTCAAAGGCCCTTCTCTCCAATATGTCCAAGCCTTTGATACCACAACATGGTATTCTCTCTAGAGACCACTAGATTTTTTGCTCCACCTTCAGGAACCACTGAACTGTTGCACCCATCAACAATAGTGCTACTTTGCATCTTGTACAGATTTCCAATTCGAACTCCCTGCATCAATACTAGTGCCCACTGAACCATCTTTCAGGTATCCTTCTTGAACACTATTTTTACACCTGCATCATATGGCTTTCTTACATAAATTAGATTTCTGGCTAATGCAGGAATATGCAGAACCCTCAGAAGTGATCTAAACCTTCCACCTTGCAACTTCAACTTTACTTTTCCATGACCAACAGTTCTAGCTTTCCTGTCATCCCCCAAGAAGACATCACCACCATCATATTTCTCATACTCGCAGAAAAACTCCCTATGGGGAGTCGAGTGAAAAGATGCACCTAAGCCAATCAGCCATGCCTCATGATCTACATGTGTACTTGAAGAAGCCAAGTATACATCCCCACCTTCATCTAAGGTGGTTTTTTTCTTTGAAAAAAGAGCATCATCAAATCCCTTTCCTTTATCAAGAACTTTAGATTTATAGTCCCTTTTGTAGTGCCCTTCCTTTCTGCATTTCCAGCACACCACCTTTACAGGTTTTCCTGGAGATTTAGATCTCCCTCTAGATTTAGATCTCCGACTCGATGACTTATTTTTGTTTCTGTTGTGGGACCATCCTTGTACAGATAAGACATCACCATTCTGGCTCTCCATATTTTTCCGTCTCATCTCCTCCATCACCAAGGATGAGACTATTTCATCAAACTACAAGGCAATTACATTGCTACCTATTACAATAACTAGACTATCCCATGAATATGGTAGAGAACACAATAAACTGATGCACTTATCTTCATTTGAAATTTTAATATCAACAGATGATAACTAACTTACCACAATATTAAATGCATTCAAATGCTCTGTCACCAAGTCTCCATCTTTCATCCTCAGGTTATACAACTTTTTCGGCAGGAACAGTTTATTCACCAGAAACTTAGATTGGTACAAAGTACCTAATTTGTCGCACAAAGCCTTAGCTGTGGCTTCCCGTGATACATTCAACAATACTGAATCTAAGACACACAATCGTATTGTGCTCTTTGCCTTCCAATCTAACTTCCTCCATTCTTCATGGGACACTTCTGTTGGTTTAGTACTCAGATCTACCATGATCTACTAATCTTTATCCACCAATAGATCTTCCATATTGAGTTTCCACAACTCAAAACTCTAACCATTAAATTTCTCGATCTGTATCTTTCCACTCTTTGCTATCTTCTTTCACCACCAGAATCGATCTCGCAGATCTCCCACTGAACATGGTCTACCACTGGCCTGAGTGAAACCCCTCAGCAATAAAGGCATCTCCTTGAAGCCAAAAAAACTCTAATACCAAATGTAGGTTTTCACCCTGTACATAAATTACCTGCATACGAATTCTAAATCACAGAAAATAAACAATGCAAGAGAATAACACATAAAACACATATACATAGAGATTTTCCCCTAGATCCCAAAACTAGGACTACTAGCTCAATTTTTCATTATGTTTCTTTCAATGTTACAATACATATTTATACACGTTGAAGCATCCAATACCATGGACTGAAAACCATCGCGTCCAAAACCATGGATTGAAAACCATCACGTCCAAAACTGTTGTAGCTCTGATACCACTTGTTGTAGCTTTGATACCACTTGTTGTAGATCTAACCCAAGAATATTATAGATCTGATATGAAATATAAGACAATAGAAATAAACCCAAGAATTAAGAATGAAATGATTCTTTATTATCAAACCCTTAAGGTAGGGCAACACCATACATTCACTCCTTAAGGAAGGAGAACACTCCAAAAGCCATATGTCTGTTCATACAAGAATATTTCTCTTCATATCTCTTCATGTGGAGTCTCTAGCCTCTATATAGGCCTCATACATACAATACCATGCATCATTACCATGGTTTCCTCATACCATCAACTAATACCATGGGCCCCTTACATTATTATTAACTACTGTGGTCCCTTACATGACATGGGTTAACCACCTTATTTATTACTATGGCCCATCCCATTATTACATTATTACCTTGGGTACCTCCCTTGGTACCCCATATTACCCCCCTAGGTATATAACATTCACACACTCAACTGCAGATCCTTTTCCTACTCTATGACCCAGGACACACTCAGCTACTCACACTCTTACTTCTCTTCATTATTCTTCTATGTCATTCTATTTTCCATCCCTTTTCTTTTAAGTTTAGAGCCTCACTCTATTTATACAATCCCATGGTCCGCGGACCATGGGTAGGCCGACATTACATCCAAAACTAGGGTGGACATCCCTGTGACTCTAACATATTTCCATGCCTGCAATTCATAGGGCTTTAGAACATTATTTGGTCAAAACATGGGCTTTGATCCCCAAAACATGCCTCGAGGGGATTCCATGCACAATAGAGGTGAGTGTACGAATGTATAATATCATACAAGTTTATATGCATAGCTTGCACCAATACATAACTACTTGACTCATAAGAAATTTTGAGTTTATTACTTCTCAAAATTATAAATTTATCTGAGAGCATATTTATTTAAGTTTGTAATTGAAAAAGAATGGATTTTTATGCTAAACAATTTTATTTTTGTAAATCATTAAGTGGCAACAACAAATTCATTTTTCAATTTTTTTTGGTGTATTTAAGCTTTAGAAAATAACTAGTTTATCTCGCATAATGTTGGATGGAAATAAACATTTTTAATGGTCAGAAGTTTGGATCATGGTAAATGAAGATTCTTTCCATATTTGAATATGAATTTTTAAATAAAATTGTGTTAGGAAAAGAACTTGGAGTGATGCTAATGTAGGTACCTAAGAAAAATGTGATGCTCATCTATCTCTCGGTAATGACTGAGATGTTTTTGTGAGCTTCAAGATGGTATTGATGATTTATTATGTGGGGGAACCTACTCAGAATGAATGAAAACTCAAACAACAATAGCGATTTTCCCTAGAAATATATTATTATCAATGCAAATATTGTCCTATCAAAACTCATCCTATTCCTGTGGTAATCTTATAGCTTTCCAAGAGAATATTCTTAAAAATTTATACTCAGATTCATATTCTAAGTTTACCAGAATATTCTTCTCATCAAAATTTTTTAATTGACTACTTATTTTCTCAATTCCATTACTTGGCTGAAAGTTATGCCCTTAACAAATTAGGCATGTTAAACATGATTTTCATTGCTCACACTTCATGTAACTTTCATTGTAATTTTGATGGGACTTGAGACTTCAACCCCAAATCGTGGGTTCATCACTATATTCTTTTCATGAATAATCTCCTACTAACTACTCACTTTCCTCATTATGTTACCAAGCCTAAATTTTCTACTCTCAATAAGCTCAACATATGAAGCCTACATTTGATCACTTTTTGAAAACCTAAACCTTTTCTTGGGAATCTCCATAGAAATCTATCCTTTGATCAAAATTATGGATTAAAATTCGTGTTTTTCTCATAATTACCTTTATTTTGACTAATTATAGGCTAACTTTTCAAATTATGAATGCAAAGATAAGCCCATGCAAAAGTTTAACTATTTTTTCCTTCTTTTTTTTTCTAAATAAGTCTAAAATCTATTACTGTAACATAATGATACAAGGAGGCATTGGTCTCTGCAGTTCAGTGCCAAGGATCATGGCATATAACATCAAAAACAAGTTTGATACTGCCAAAGAATGGGAAACCAGTATAGTCCAAAAAAGAATTTGCTTCCCACGCAGGGGAAACCAACATATGAAAATGTAGCAAAATTCTATTGACTTCATTTTCAAGACTAACGAATTGCTCAAAAATTCATAAAATAAACCTATAGACATTTCCAAAAACCTGAAAAATGAAGACACATAGCGAATCATGTGTCATGCGGTGCTAATGGGTGTTATTCAATGATGAAACATCTGTAATTGTCAAGGTCATCCTCATCATTCTGCATTGCACCTGTGTCGTCCTTTACCTGAGGTTCTTGATTTTTCTCCTCTGTAGAAGTCTTGCTTTGAGCATTCTCCCTCTTCTCCATTGCATAGGTTGGGTATCCTTGATTGCTCGATGGCTCCTCTTGGAAGGTGACTGTGATGGTGGCTTTGATGAGTGGTTGGTTCATAGAGCAGTGATAGATGAATTAGGTCGAATGATCGGGTTGCTAAGAGCTGGAGGGGATGTTAGTGGTTGGAAGGGCATTTTGAGAAGAGTGGGAGTGGATAGCTCGTGTGTAGCCTTTGCCACTGTGAGTATCTGGATAATGGCCTGGGACAAAATTAGCTAAGGGGTAGGAGGCATTTGAGACTGGTGAAGGTGGAAAGCGAGGTAGCCTGCCTCTACTGCTACCTCTACTACTACGCATTTGGTGGTACAGTCGGGGCATGATGGTGTGGGGACGGAGAGAATTGCCACAAGAGGTCAGCACTAAGTGGGGCTTAGAGGTAGAAGGCTCAGCAGGCTCAAAATTGAGAATCAGGTTGCAAATTATACTCTAAGAATAATGGTTACCCTGTCCAAATTCGATGCAGTAGAGAATGTTGCACCACCTGCTCGTAGCAGTGCGTGAACTTGCCTCCACTACAGCCAGGGGACATTGGAAGTCAAGAGGCATAGGCTTAGAGACGGAGGAGGTGGGTAGTATATTACCTAAGGGTGCCATGATACAGAGTCGAGGCAGGTTGGTGTAGCGGAGTTGATGCAAGTGCCAAATTAAATGGCATTTACTGTTGTTGTTGCTAAGCAGTTTTATGGCTTTGTGTGCGAGTTTACGGGTGGCCATGTGGCTATGCCACTTCCTATCTTGCTCCCCTGCCTTCAGTTCAGTGCTTACGTACACCCGCATCCAGAAAACTATTTTTCCTTCTTACTTTCAATTGTTTGAAGAATTATTTCATTTTGAAATTTTATGCCCCTATACCCTCACATCTATGTTTTTCACCCATGGAAATATGTAGCACATCATCATCTTAAAACATTTTAACGTTCAAGCTAAGTCATAGCTTGCCACTTAGGACATTACAGGGCATACCCGTACATATAAAATATAGTTATATGTATAACTATATAGAAAATATTATATATATGTGAGGATCCATAAGCCACCTTGGCATACAAGTCATGCACACGGGTCTACCCCACATCTTTGTTGCTAACAAAGGAACACAATTTTTAGATATGGCTATGCATGGGTCCTCCACGTAGGCCTTCCATAATATTCCACGGCCATATATATTACAAAAGTAATACGAAGTCCACCTTGCTTTTGTTGTGCTTGAAATAATCTACAACATAACTATTACAAGATTTACGTAAGATATTAAATACAATAATCGAACCACACAAACAAATGAGAACATAAATTTTGTTGCATAGGCCTGATGCACCTAGCACATTTTCCATGTGACGTGGTCCCACTATACACCCTCAGCACCACGCCATACAGTATACCATTTTAACATAAAAATTTTAATATGATCATGTGTGGGTTTCTTGTTGAAAGTTTGAATTTTTAAATTTTCACTATGTAAGATGAGTATGGTGAAATATAATTATCAATTATTACCAAAATATGGGTTCCAAATAAGTATTTTAACTTGATGAGTGTCCCCATCCATCGATCAAAATAGTGTCAGTTTAGACATGGTTCAAATAAATTAATGGGGAATTTTTTTTTGAATTGTTATAGTGTGATTTTTTGGATTTTCCAATATTTGAATTTGGCATTAAAAGTTAAGGTGGAATTTTGATTTGTGTTATTTAAACTAGTTTTTTTACTATATATGTATTCAACACCCTGAAAAACCCCTAGGGCACTTAGATTGTGCAGGTATTACCCATGAACCGGATTTTAGAGAAATTAGAAATGAAAAACTCTCCAAAAGAGCTTCCAAAAAGTCATAATAAAGACAAGTCGAACATTTTTAATCACGAGAATGATCCCAATGCAATGAAAATGTGATGTGGCCTCAATTTTTAAATTTGAAACCAACCTTGTAATAAATAATGAGTTTGTTGTTTTGAGATCATATTGCCACTTTCTAGGTGTTTATGAATTTCAATTGGCTATATCTATCTTGTCAAATATATTTTATATCCCTTATTGGAATTGAAATATGCGGAACCCACTTTTGAACTTGACAATTCCATTCCTTGCTCCAAGCTTTCAGGGGTTAATTTTATTTCAATGTTGCAAAAATTGTTGAGGGATGCCATTTTTTTTTGGTTATAGCCATCCTGGGCACCCCAACGAATTTGTTCATGTGATCATTGAATCATATTATAATTTATTTTCTACGAAGAATTTATCATTTTAATTTCCTTCCTAGAAAGTTTTAGAGATCGAAATCATGGTTCCTAGGAAATAAGTTGTCTTGCTCATACCATTCAAAGAGAGGAGAAGTCTAAATATTTCTGTATTCAAGCTTCTATGATCCATAATGAATTAAACAAAGTCTTTCGGCAGAAATCACATAAGAGAATTTTTTGGCTGATGCGTTTCGAACCAACATGTGTGGTTCATCATCAGGACCAGATGAAAAGGTAGACCATAGTAAAGGCTTAAATAGAGAGCAATGTAGAGACATAATTTCAAGTAACGACTATATTTGAACAATAATGTTTAAATTATAATAAAAAGAAATATTATTAAGTAACGGTTATATTAAACGGTTAGTTTTTGAAAAAATATTTAAATAATGATATTATTTCATTATTTTACTAAAAATATTAATAGGTAACGACTATATTAAACGGCTAGTTTTTGAAAACTAATATTTAAATAATGATAATTACTATTAATTTATTAAATATTAATATGTAAGGACTATATTAAATGGCTCTTAGTTTTTGAAAAATATTTAATAATGATATTATTTCATTAATTTATTACAAATTATCTATAGGTAACGACTATCTTAAATGGTACTGGTTTTTTGAAAAATAATATTTAAATAATTTATTAAAACAAAATTACTAGTTCTTGAAAATTTAATATGTAATGGCTCTATTAAATGGCTAGTTTTTGAAAAATAATATTTACACTGTGATATTAGTTTATTAATTTATTAAAAACAAATATTAATAAGTAACCACTATATTAAACAACTAGTTTTTAAAATAAATAAATAATCAAAATCAAACTTTAAAGGAGGGGAGTAAAAATTTATAAAAAGTAGTGAAGACCCTAATCGAGACAAGATCATTTGATAAAAATAAAATAACTAATGAAATAATAATAAAATAAATTAAAAAAAATAAATTAAAATAAAAAAAAATTTACACAGGTATATATATATAATACTATATATATATATTATATTCAATTTATATCCAAAGAAAAATAATAAATAAATAAAATAGATCAACATAAGACAAATGGGGCTCCGAGGCCCATCTAACAAATAACAAAAATACTAAAAGGAGTTATGAACAAATAAGATGATAAAATACATAGAAAACACGAAGTATCAAGAAAATAAACTCTAATGAAGAATAAATCAACAAAAAATACTTTAAAAAGGATGCCAATACCTACATAGATTAAAAAAAACTAGGAGGACAAGACAGGGACCCAACTTCTACTAATATTCCAACCATCATCTCTATTCAAATTATTGGGACTTTTTTCAATTTCTAGGGCCTCCCTCAATTTACGATGATGAAAATGACTAACCTTAGAAACGACTTGGGCCTCCTTAATGCAAATGTGATGCTTAGATTTATCTCATTGCTCCACCAAAGGAGAGGAGCGGGTCCTTCCATGCTTGATGTCAGCAGCATGTTCACGAATCCTTTGATTAATCGAGTGACCAATATCACCAATTTAGGGAGTACCACAAGAACATGGGATAACGTAAACACCCTTCATATTCTTCGGATCCACTGGGTCTTTTACAGATCTAAGACAGCTCCGTATGATATTTAAAGGCTGAAAGGTAGAAGCCACCTTATGCTTCCTTAGGATTCTTGCAATCTTGTCAGTGATCCTTTAGATAAAAGGAAGATGAACACTAGAAAATCGATCCTTGGTATCTTTCTTAGCACCATGACCTTTTTCAGCTCTAAGGAAAGCCTTAACACATTGGTGTCTACTATACCCATTATTAAAGAAAACACTTAGGAGATGTGCTTTCTCTTCCTTGAGATGGTTCTCATTAGAAAATCTTAAAGCTCTAGTTGCTAAGGTGTTGACAACACCAATCTTTGAGTTGGGAAATAATGAGAATTAGCATGAAGATATTGTTCTGTATGAGTTTACTTATGATATACCTGATAAGAGAAAAAGCCATTATCATTCCTTGAGAGGAGGATGTCAAGGAAGGGAAGACTACCATTACATTCAAATTCCATGGTGAACTTTATAGAACTAGATTGATTGTTAAGATGGAGGAAAAATAGTTCCAACTTTTCTTTACCATGGGACCAGATGACAAAAGTTTCATTCACAAACCTTTTCCACAACTTAGGCAGAAGGCAAGAAGAGGCTAAGGTCTTTGATTCAAAATGCTCCATGAATAGATTAGCTACCATAGTGGAGAGGGGGGAACCCATGGCAACATCACAAGTTTTCTCATAGAATTCCCCATCGAATGAAACGAAAGTAAAAGTAAGACAAATACCAACTAAATAAGCCATATCAGGATCTGTGATGCACTTGATGACTTCGATGGCCTTGTTTATAGGGATATTAGTGTAGAGAGAGACCACATCAAAGCTTATAAGCTTGTCATCTGAATCAATCTTGAAACTCTCTAACTCATTAACAAACGATGCATAGTCCATTACGAAGGATTCTATATGGCCAACAAGGGGCTTAATTTTCTCGGCTAAATATTTATGAAGAGGATAAGTTGGCCCTCCTATCGTGTTGACAATGGGTCTCATAGGAGCCCCTTCCTTATGAATCTTTGGTAGACCATAGATTCTAGGGGTAATAGGGAAACTTTCAATAAGCTTATAACTGAATGAGCTGACCAAGCTACTAGCCTTTATAGTAAGAGCCACACTTTTGGAAATATTCTTTAGAGGATCCTTGTTGAGTTTCCTGTAGCTTAGTCTAAATATTCTCAGTTATTTAAACAAAAGTGCAAAATTGAGCTTATATGTTGTCCTTTGCCTAATAAATTACTGCACAATTAAATCCAAGAATGGTTATCTATTTTGTGTCTAGTTGTAGTAGTCTTATTGCACAAAGTATAATCTATTACACAAAGGGATTAACTAAATCACGATAAGTAATACCTTTAATATCACCTCCATCATTGTAGCTCATTTGAAGTGAATTTTATATAAGCAGACTTTACCATCAAGTTATGTAATTGTCCATCAAATCCCGCTCATGTGATCCGGATTTAAACATGAACGAAACAGATTATAGAGATAACCATAAAAAAAGAGATGCAACGGAAATAATGCTTCATTTCATTAATGGAAAATACTGAAATATGCTTACAACTAGAATTAGAAATAAACCAGCTAGGGCGATGGTAGCTTATCTCTGAGAAGAGATGTGTGGCTACATGCCTCTGAACTGTTCCGAACCTTTTTGTTACATTGAGGCTCGAAGGCCTATTTATTATTGAGAAACAATGGAAAGCCCTTCACATTCCAAAACCGACCCTTAGAAGATGAAACGCCGAATTGTGGGCCTCGTTTTGGGTAAATTGGTACATCAATTTCCCGGGGTCGTAACTTTGGCATACGATCTTCGTTTGACGCGTATGATAGCTCGTTAGAAAGATCTATACGAGAACTACCATTGTTGGAACGGGCAACATCGGTCCATTGCATGGACCCATGTTGCCCCTGGATTCCCAAAAAACGTCGTTTAGGGCCTCAAAATAGCTCCGGAAGTTTAGGACCCGAAAAACTGCTAAAAATAGTAAGTTGTGCTATAATTAAGGAAACTGAAAATGCTGAAAGAGACAATGATGGGGGTCCAGATGGACTTGTCAGGAGGCCACCAATATCCACCTGGATCATTCCTCCCCCCTTAGGAAGCAATGGTCCCCATTGCGTTGAGTTCCTCCATCTGTTGAACTTGTTCTGAACTGTTTGATGTGTCCAGTAATGGTGGGAAGCATGGTCGATGACGGTCCACATTGAACACTTGGTGCAGGTGAAGGAATGGAGGAATGCTGTGCTCCAAAACATTGTTCCCCACAAGCTTGGTACTGCTGTAAGGACCATGTTGGAGTGGTCTGAGCTTCTGATGGGTTCTGGTAAGGCGTTCTTTCTGTCGATGCAACCAGACTTTGTTGCCCGCCTGAAGCTTGTGTGGTACCCCTATGGGTGAGGAGAAGTTGTTCCTGTGTTCTGTCATGACCGTATCCCTTTGCTGCTGCTACTGTGTGGAGGAACCCTTTGTGGGTGTCATGGATGTAGCAGCGATCTTCCCCTTACTTTGGGAGTGAACCATACAGATGAATTTCCTGGTCTGTGATATGAGCTTGCTACCTTTCTTAGCAGTGATCAAAGAGGTGGCAGTAGGTGGGGCTATCACTGGTATCCTGTATAATGAATTACTCAAAGAAATAATGACAACACAAGTCCTTGAATCATACACAGCATGTCGCCTCCACAAGTATGGTTGGCCTAATAATACGTCACAAACACCCAAAGGTGTAACATCACACAATACCTCGTCTGTGAATGGTTTGATGCTGTAGGGAAGGCGGCACTGCTGGCGAACTTTTAGATCTCGTCCTTCATGAAGCCACCCGATACTGTATGGTTGTGGGTGTGGTGTAGTTGGTAGGCCC
>APFE030634776.1:416599-429317 GCA_000404065.3 Pinus taeda | reverse complement strand
AATACCCATCTAGCAGATTTAACCATTTATCTACGGCATCTGCGTCTATTTTACCCTCGAAGATGGGGATTTCAAAATTAACTTATACCTTAAAGGGCGTGGCGTTTCCAGAGTCGCTTCTGGAAGCCGATCCGTCACCTCTAGGTAGCCGCTGAAGGATCTGCGTAAAGCTATCCATCATCGCGTTCCTTTGTCGCTCGAGTGCTTCTTCGAGCAAGATTTTGATAGGATCTCTTGCCCCCTCGTCTTTCTTCTCATCCGCCATGGGAGGCCGTCGGGATTTTCGAGGCTAGTCTTCCAAAGGTTCGAACAATTCAAGCCCTAACTCCTTATATCCTGACCTCGTCGGGGACATGCAAAGAAAAACCGAGAAAAAACAGACCGCTCTGATACCACTGATCCGGATTTAAACAGGAACGCAATAGATTACAGAGATAACCATAAATACAGAGATGCAGTGGAAATAATGCTTCATTTCATTCATGGAAAATACTGAAATATGCTTACAACCAGAATTGGAAATAAACCAGCTAGGGTGATGGTAGCTTATCTCTGAGAAGAGATGTGTGGCTACATGCCTCTGAACTGTTCCGAACCTTTTTTTTACAATGAGGCTCGAAGGCCTATTTATTATTGAGAAACAATGGAAAACCCTTCACATTCCAAAACCGACCCTTAGAAGATGAAACGCCGAATTGTGGGCCCTGTTTTGGGTAAATTGGTACATCAATTTCCCGAGGTCGTAACTTTGGCATACGATCTCTGTTTGACGCGTATGATAGCTTGTTAGAAAGATCTATCCGAGAACTACCATTGCTGGAACGGGCAACATCGGTCCATTGCATCGACCCATGTTGCCCCTGGATTCCCAAAAAACGTCGTTTAGGGCCTCAAAACGCCTCCGGAAGTTCAGGACCCGAAAAACTGCTAAAAATAGTAAGTTGTGCTATAATTAAGGAAACTAAAAATGCTGAAAGAGACAATGATGGGGGTCCAGATGGACTTGGCAGGTCACCACCAATATCCACCTGGATCATCATGGATAGAGAAGAATAAAGGACCCATCTTGTGCTTGCCATCATTTGATGTTTATTCCTTTAAGTAAATGCCATGCTTTGAAAGTTACATATATGTATATCCAACGATAAAATATAGTTCCATCAATATCAAATAACAAATACCACTCTATAATTATAACTTGTAACTATAATTTGAGTGGGCATTTTCTTTATAATTATTTTCCCTAAAACGATTTTATTAACATTTCTAACCTAAACTAGAAATTTTAAGAAATCATGCTACTAAACTTTGAAATTGGATATTATTCTCACTTTCATGAACAACAAACCTCAACTTAGTGACATTTTCCTTAACAACGATACAAATCCCACAGATTTCAATAGGATGGATGCTTGTGGAATTAGAATAAAATTTACTTTGTGATGTATTATTTATGTAATTTGTGATAGATTCAAGTTTTTATGCCATTGATTACTAGCAAGAAAATAGAATGGTTTTGTTCATTACATTTGAGGTTTTCCTGCTCGTTTATTTACTGTGCTAGGGATTAAATTTATAAAATTCTTGAATATTGTTCACCCAAGACCAAGAGACTTGTCAAAATGCATGGTTGTAATAGTAGAACATTGTCTCTATGGTGAAAATGTGAAGTTGGGCTACACTTTTGTGAGAATTGTTCTTGAAAAATCCACAATTGTACTTTTTTGGTGGAACTAATTAATTTTTCAGCTAAAATATTTAATATTTTTCAACTAAACTTGTATTTTTCAGCCCAATGACTGAATTGATTTTTGGCCAAAAAATTGGTAGTTTAAACTAATGCCTATCATGCAATGAATTTTTTCTAGTGGAGGGAAAATATGATGACTAGATTTTTTGGCCGAAAAAAATGTTTCGGCTAAAAAAAATATTCATCCAAAAATTATTTGATATATATGTTGACTTTGAGTCCTTTATAGACTTTTTAAAGTTGTTTGGAAGTTTGTTTGCAAGTTTTTTGGTAGTTGTTCAGATGTTCATTTGTAGTTGTTTTTTGGAGTTGTTCGACAATCCATTCATATTTTCTTTGGCAATTGTTATGTTGGAGGATTTTTTTTGTAGGCTTGGTAGGACTACATCTTCGTCATGTCAAACTTCTCACCTCAATGAGGGGGGATAACACAAGATTTGAACCCAATACTTTTGCTTCGGTGAGACTTCATTTCCACGGCCATTGCCAATTCATCTCCCCCAAGCAGACTACATTGGAGGAATTTTTGAAGGTATATCGCTAGTCATTTTTTTCTGTGTTGATTTTTTTGTTATTTTTGTTTT
Organism: Pinus taeda; assembly: GCA_000404065.3. Taxonomy (NCBI): domain Eukaryota; kingdom Viridiplantae; phylum Streptophyta; class Pinopsida; order Pinales; family Pinaceae; genus Pinus; species Pinus taeda. Next base: position 426,983 of record APFE030634776.1, on the reverse strand, counting down.
ATTTTTGTAGGATTGTTGGCCACTAGAGGATGTCATGCAAATGTTGTCTACTAGAGGAATTTTTCCTATCTCTTGTCCAATCGAACGAAAAAAAAAAAAAAAAAAAAAAAAAAAAAAAAAAAAAAAAAAAAAAAAAAAAAAAAAAAAAAAAAAAAAAAAAACAGTTAGTGATATCTTCATGTTTCTACATTAGAAATGAACTTTATAATATAGGAATCAATTTTGTAGTATTTCAATGTTTGATCAATGAGACCACCACAAGATACTCATGATTGAATCATTTACATAAACCTATCAATTGCATTTTACTAAAGAATTCACATGCCTCATAAAGTATCCATTTTGAGAAAATCTAGAAATTAGCACATTCCACCTAACTAAGTTGGGCTTTAAAGAAACCAAATACATCTAAATAAAATGCTTGAGTCAATTCTCCTTATGATGATTACCTGATGGAAATAATCTCCTTGGAACCACAAATTTTGTTGTAGAACTGATAGGGTTGCATATGCCTGAATAACAAAATGAAATGTCGAATTATTAGGAGAATTCAATGGCCATTGTTTGGCACTCGATAATATATTTTGAGAGTTTCCTCTCATTTTCCACTCATCATATTTTCTCTCAAAAATGCATTCACATTCCATGAGAATAAGTGTGTGGATTTCCATTAAGTTTTCTTGCATTTAGTGGTGTCAGTACTATCACTAATGATATCGTAACTGTTAACTTCAACAATATATGTCATCTCCTAAACAAAATGAGAGTCCTCATGTCAATATTGAAGGAGAACATTGCTAAGCATCTAATATAAATATAATGTTTTTCTTCAAGTTTCTAACTTAATATCTGAGGAATTTACTTTTTCCATTCCACACTTGATTTATAAAACCTATTAGGTCATTTCATTACTTGTTGTGCTAGTATAATGAGCGGAGGTCACCCATCATGGGTAAATTTTCGTTGCGGATAAATTATGCATATCATGTGTCCACAGATGGTAAGGTAATGAAGGTAGTGGCCTTCATCATAAATAGACTTACCCATGTTGGAATTTATATGATAGTGAGGATCATATAGTCCTCCCTTACAATTGGATTATGTTTACCCCAAGTATTTCAAATTTCATTTACAAGGTGATACTAGAGACCAATGCTAACAACATTCTCTCAAAATTTGTCTTTATGCAAGGAAAATTTAGGAAAACACATAACCAACTATGGTGACTGTGGTGTAGGTAAATTCTCGATGTGGACAATGACAATTCCTCTAGCCTGAGAGAGCGAGTCTAGCCAGAAATAAATAATCTATGGAAAACTTCCTTAAGCTAGAATCAAATAAGAGGGCCTACCTCTTAGAAAGATATTCTTCTTGGTGATGATCCTACTTCCTTACTCCAGCTACCTATCATTTCCTTCCTTCGAATACCTAAAATTAGCAAACAAACAACAACAACAAATGTGATAGAATACAAATTGCATTCAACCTACTTAAAAGGTCATTGAATCTTAAGCCATCAAATGTGAGATAACACTTAATGTAGGAAATCAATCAATAGTTGTATTCATATAAGTTAAGAAAGAGATTACAACCAATGCCTTGATATTGCTGGCATCCTCCAACGTATCCGAGTTCCCACACCGTGGATAACATCTCATGGATAGCCCCAACAATGGGAATTTATTCTTCCCTCTGGTTCCAAACCAAGCCAACAACACTATTCCCCCTCCGCAAAGATAAACTAGAAGGCTACAAGCTACAATATATTTCTCGTTATTCAAGCTCCAAAAATACTAAGACTAGTTTAGCTTGGAAAAGGAGGAGTTTATATAGCTTGGATGGAGGGGAGATGGTTCCTCTTATCATGGGAGAGGATTTATCTCTTGGGTTTGTTCCGTCCTAATAGGGGAAAGGAGCCCAAACTGACTTCCTCAACTCCATCTAGCCCAACCATTTACCACACTTCCATTACGAAGATTCTAGACCTGGAAGCTTTGACTCCATATTTAAAAAACTTGCCAAAAGAGGATTGGTGCTACTAAAAAACGGCTTAGTTGCACCGTATGACACTAGACTTGGTTTCAATCTCTGTAAATTGACATGAGGGGGAAATGGGTCATTAGCATTGGTCTTGTAAACTGGGGCAAAAGTAAGATTTTCGGGAAATGATGCAAAACATAATTATTTTGCTCTTGAAAGGGGATATAATGGGAGTCCCTCAATGATGGGGCAGTATGTAGGGTTCATTGTAGAGGTCCTTCAGGATCATGGAATCATGAGTATAGGGACAGTGACAAAATGCTATGTAATAGATGCCCCCTAAAGTGTGAAGGCCGAGTGAGAGTGAAGGGTGAAATTCTTTACAAGTAGATGCGGGGAACAAAAGTCATTCATTGGAAAACCTGTAAGCAAGTATAAAGACATATAAATCAGTCAAACTCTGACAAATGATACATGAATCATTGTATGGATGTAGCCATCCAGAGAGAGATCACATAAATGGATCCAAGTGATGGGCACAGCCATATAATAAAGATGATCATATCGAAAACAAGGTATGGTCGCAGCCATCCGTATGAGAGAGACATGTATATCGATATGATCATGGCACATCGCTTTGCAACTTAGTCGTTTGTAATCTGAGTCAAAGGTCTTGTGCTCCAACATGACCCCATCAAAGTACAAATTCTTACATGTGAATATATGGCTTGAAGTCAAACATGCTAGAAAGTCCCTTGATTAGCGGTCAATGACGTGAACCATTAACAAGTGTGAGTGAAACCACAAATAATGGTGATGACTCTCAAGGTACTAGTAGAACAATACATGGAATGTTAATAAAGGAGCTAAAGTAAAACACCCATGAAATCACCCGATTGAAAGCTAGTAATGTGAATTTGTCATTGATTGCAAAGGACTTGCCATTAGGGCATGCAAGCTCTACGGTACTGGAAGGAAGTCTCTTGACTAACTTCCTAGATAATGAGTTGAAGTCTATAGGAAGTGACCGTGTCAAAGGAGGGCCATAATGTATCAAACATCATCGACATGAGATAAAGGGATGCAATGATTATGGATGATACAAAGAATAAGGAATGAGTGTATCTGCAGAAAGACAACTCTTGAACATATCGATAACACAACTCTGGAGTTTGGCAGCTTTTGGACCTATAGGATCGGGGGTCATGATGAAATGGTAGAGATAAAATGGAAATAAATAATGAACTTCCCAACCTAGGAAAGTCAACGATGAAGTGAGGATACCCCAACCTGACATGAAGTAAAAAGTGTCATGTTCAAGAGTGAGATGCCGACATAACTAATAGAATTTCCATTTTCGCCCACCATTTCTAGGAGGTACCCCAATTATTTTAAATCATAAGATTGAAGAGGATAGCATGTGCTTGCATGGTAACTCCATCCTTTAGATGAATCCGACCTAGTAAGATTAATGAGCCCTAGGAAGGAGAAGCTCATGTATGTCATCGTGACGTATTAGAGGTCGTTTTATGTTTTAACGAGCTCAACAAAGCTGTAACTTGGTATCTTTTTAATGTTTAAATAGCTTGAACAATACATGCAAAATAAAACTCCACATGGTCCCTTTTCGTACATTTATGTCTCTCGAGTCCAAAAAGTTAGAAAATGATACTTGAGAGAACCGCTTGACCATTTCAATCAAGGAGTACCTTTTTTGGAAATAGTTTATGGCAGCTCGAAAAAGGGGTAAATGTATACTAGGTAAATGATGTTTCACAACCTTTAATGAGTTCAAAATGACAAGAGCTTGGAAATATTTTCGTGTTTAAAGATTCAGAAAAGAGCTTGAAAGCAGGCCCCCCAATTTTATTCTCTTTAACGAGTTAAAAAGGGAAAAATACTCAGTGATAGTTTCGTTTGAGTTTTATGAGTTGAGAAAATAGCTTAAACGCGACTCTAGTACCATCATCAACAATCTATCATTTGTCACTACGCAAAAGGTAAACTTATTATCCAATTTCTGAGGTAAAATAGATGAAAAATGCTTTTAAAACCCTAAAATTTCATGAAAAAATGAATAAAAGGGGAAAAAGTAAATAATTTCTACCATTTTAACTTTTTACCTTATGTGGAGAAATTTTCATGCATTTGTGCCCTAGTTTTTTAGGAGTAGATAGTGGTAGATACATCAGGTCATTTGAGGATCTGTTAGTTGCAGGTAAGAGTTCAGACCCTTAGCTTCATTTTTATGCTTGTTTTTCCTATTTTTAACCGTTTTTTGGATTTTTGGAGGAGATCTTAGCGAAACATTTTTCCCTCAGTCGACGCAATTACTAGGCATGTGATCACACTGATTGAGGGTTATTAACTCAGTCAAGTGTGTCATCAGAACTACTATTTTTAAAATAGTCATGTTGGCACCGCGAACACAGAAAAATGATTTCTTGGCTAATTTCTCTGTGTGGAATCCATATTTCTTTAGCCAAGGATGAATGTTGACTTACTTCTATGGTTTTTGTAGGGAAAACACAATGAAAAAAGGTTTATTGGAGAGAATGTGAGCATGAGGAAATTGATTCACAAACATTGGCAAACTAATACTATTTAAATGCTTTGAGGGAGTATGGGCTCCTCAAATTCTTCCTCACACTAGGTCTTCGCGTTGAACCCGAGTTGCGACAATATTTGATTAGTATTTGGGATGTCAATCAGGAATTTCTTATGATCTGGGAGCAAGAACAGTTGGAATCTTCTAACATCAATTTCATCACTAGACTATCCTGAAGAGGGGAACAAGTCAATCTGTATGGGGACAAGCCTATTGGAGCAAATGAGAACATGTTTCTCGTAGAACACTACCCAAAAGAACTGAAATCAAAGTGCGACAAGATAGAGATCATGATTGTTCAAGACCTTGTGCTAAAAACACTTTTCTTGACCATAAACAAAGTTGTTGGGGCTCAGTCTTTGCATGAGTCCAACAAATCCAAGTTCCAAAATGCTATAGACTGTATGGCACCAACTATCTTCAACTGGGTGGAAGCCATGAAGGTAAACATGAAGCACAAGTTACCCAAAGCCAAGGCAGGAAACCTAAAGCTATTCGGATATGGTTCCATTCTAGTGACCTCCTTTTTTGAGTAGATCCCACTATTTCACTATCAGCTTGTTGAAGTGAACCTGCCATTGCCACGAGACCCACAGATGGTCCATTGGAATGAGTTGATGCCTAGAATCACTAGGGTCAATAATATTTCACACAAGCCCACCTTCTTTTCATGGTTAAGGTGGTAGCTGATCATAGTAGAGGATTGGCCCTATAGTGATACTGAATTCCATGGTGATCCAGATATGCCGCTCTCAAAGGGAGAAGATTATGATGATGGAGGTGAGCAAAACAATTTTTTATTTTTATTTTTATCTTTTCATTATTTTTGAAATATATGCATTCATGTCATTTCAATTTTGTAAATGCAAATGTTGGACCAGAGTGACCTGTCGAGATGTCCCCAATTTCTAGGTTTGTTGCTCGACAATTTGATGCCACTCCTTATCACGAAGGAGTCGATAATGAGGAGGAAATCATGTGGAACCTCGAGGGATTGATTAGAGGTATTCTAGAGTATGCTCTCATGGATGACATGCCACGCCAGTATCATAGGCACAGAGTGGGAGTATGAGACTAGATCCACTGAATGTTGACTCGTGTAGTATGAGAAGTAATGTGCTATCATGACCACCATGTCGAGTAGCCCGTAGATTTAGCATTTTACAGTTTTGAGGCCTATGATCCACAGATGTACTTGAACACATACATTATTTTCTGGGATTTTGATTTGTGACACTCAAACATTATCGATATATATTATGTATATATATGTATATATATATATAATATATATTTATATATTACATAATTATATATATATATAATATATATATAATATATATATATATATATATATATTATACATATATATATACATATATATATATATTATACATATACATATATATATATACATATACATTATACATATACATATACATATTACATATATAGATATATATATATAATATATATATATATATATATATATATATATAATATATATATATATATATATATATATTATATATATATGCTATGGTTTCTACTTACTATGGTACAAATGTTTTGTTTTCTCTCATATTTCGCAAATTTCTATCCAACACATAGTTAGCTAATGCATCTGTTAATGTATTCATGTGCCTACGAATATGATGATATGTAATGTAATAAAAATTTCTTTCTAAGAGATGAATACGCAAATACATTCTCAATATCTAAGGGTTCCAGAAAAAATATTTCCTATTGAGTTGAAGAACAACAAGTTGTGAATCAAGGTTGAAAAATAATTCTCGAATGTCAAGAGCAATGGCTTCTGACAATTGTTTGATACCTACACTATACTCAATAATGTTATTAGTTGTTCAAAAAAAAAAAAAAAACTTGAAGATCAATCAACTCACCATGGGGGTCATAAATGGCCCATGCCACGGATGATAGATTTCGGTTACTATAGCAAGCACCATCAACGAAAATGATGTGAAGAGTCACAGACATCTGTGAAGCAGGCAAAAACATAATAAGCAGGAAAGATGCTAGAAAAACAACACACCAAACCACACTGCACAAGAATGAAAAACACACTATTGTACAAAAGTAGCCATGCAAGATGACTTAGGCATAATACTTTTTGAGATAAACCCCATTACAGGGCTTGTCTAAGGGATTTCTCTCATAATCAATTAGCTCATGGGCCCCTTTCTGTAACAAAAATTTAACAATATAGGGCCCATGTCACATAGTTTCGAATTTATCTACCCCCAGCTTATGATTAGTTTGATCATATAGTAAAACCAAATCACCCTCAGAAAAAGAATGAGGGGAGACTAATTGATCAAAATGAGACTTAACCTGCTTCTTCTATGCTTCAATGACTAAAGAAGCAAGATGGTGAGTCTCATCAAATCATTCTAAATACAAGAGGCACTCTTCTAGAGGTGAGGTCTTGGGGAGAATTTCGACAACAAGCTTGAGTGAGGGAATTTCACACTTAATCGATAAAGTTGCTTCCAGACCATAAACTAGTTGGAAAGGTGTGAATCCAATTGCATCTTTTGTCAAGGTTCGGTAAGCCCACGAAGATGAAAATATCATGAGATGCCAATTTGACTTGTGCATCCCAATGGTGAACTGAAGCATGGTAACCAAGACTTTGTTCACAGCTTCAACTTGGCCATTGGCCTAAGGGTATTACGGAGTTGAGCCATTATAGCACAAGGCCAATTTAGAAGTCAACTTAGCCATCATGTAAGCTCAAAAATGGGAGCCATGCTTAGTGACAATGGCTTGAGGCACTCCAAACCTAGAAATAACTTGAGTGAATTGAAATTGAGCCGCTGTTTTACCATCAGTAGAGTATGTAGGCATTTCTTTGGCCCATTTATTGAAGAAATCCATAGAAACAATAATATAACGATGCTCCCTAGCCGAACAAGGGTTACATGTCATATATACAATGCCCCATTTGGAAAAATGACCAATGATAATATCGAGGTGAAGGTGAGCAGGTTGGGTGTGCTTTTTCCGCTCATAAATTTGGCACTCATGGAATTTTTGAATAGTAAGGATGAAATCCTTGAAGATGGAGGGCCAAAAATAACAAGCACAGAGTATCTTTTGAGCAGTAGCATCTCTAGATTGATAACCACCACATGCGCCAGAATGGCAGTCATTCAAGACTCTCTCAGGATCCTCGAGAATTATACATCGACAAAGAATTGAATTGACACCGACGCGGTATAAAGTATCTCCAGCGATACGGGAAGGTTGGGATTGATGTTGAATGAATCAACGAACATGCTTGGTCAACACAGACTAGAAGGTGGATGTATGGAGATACAAGATGATATCACTGTACCAAGGGTCGAGAATGCTCATCAACACTTGCTGGAAGAGAAGTAGAGGGAAGAGAGAAAATAATATCAGTGAAGAAAATTGATTTCTTAGACGTGGTAGTAGTGAACAACAAATCTAATTCTTGGAGGATGACAATCCACTTAGAATAATCCGCAGCAACTGACGAGTCAGGATGTAGGTCATGGGGTTGCACTTGGAAACCACAATTGTAGTGCGGAGGAGAATGTAATGCTAAAAGTGCTGAATAGCCTTAACAACATCCAAATCCAACTTCTCATCATGAGCATAATGTTTCTCAGTATCTAGAAGATTACGATGGAGGTATTAAAAAACATGTTTATTACCTTCGTTTTCGTCTTGCACCAGCACCATAGTGATGGTACTAGAGGCCGCAACTAGATAAAGGAAGTAATCGCGATGATAGTTCGGAGGGTGAAACAAAGGATAATTAATGAGGACAACTTTTAAGTCATCGAACGAATTTTAGGCAGCCTCATCCCAAATGAATGGTGTTATTGGCTTAAGAAACTAGGTGAACCTTGAAGCTAGCTCAACATAGTTCGATACAAAACGAGGGATAAGATTTTCTTTTCCTTGCAGACTCTTCAGTTGATGTAACGAAGATGGGGGGGTAAATTAACAATAGCCTCAACCTTAAGAGGATCAAGGTGAATGCCTTCTTTTGAAACAATAAAGCCGAGAAGTCGCTCGGATTCGATGCAGAAGAAACACTTTCATGGATTCAGCAGAATGTTGTAGTTTCTAAAACAAAGGAAAATTCGTCGGATATGATTAGGGTGGTCATGGAGCTTACGTGAGTGAGCTAGAAGGTCATCCAAATAAGGCTAAACAATGTTTCTAATGTCGTGGAATGCATAAGACATCGCTCTTTGAAATGTAGCCCCAACATTCTTAAGGCCAAAAGGGAGCATTTTATATGCAAAAGTGCCCCAGGGATAGATAAAGGCCATCTTATCTTGATCATATGGTGCACTATTTATGTCGCTGTAACCAGAAAAAACCATCCATAAAGGAACATATTTCACTTCCAGCACATTCATCAATGATTTGGTCTATGAAAGGAGTGGGGTTATTATCCTATGCACAGGCATAATTGAGATCATGGTAATCAGCAAAAACATGAATAATGCCTTGTTTCTTTGTCACCGGTACGATAATAGACACACATTTTGTAAGAGGAATTGGATAAATAAATCCATATTTAGGATGCTTTTCAACTTCACCCTTGATGGCGACTGCTTTTCTAGGGTGCACTGGACGAAGCCATTAGCGAACGGGCTTCACATGAGGGTAAGTTGAAATTTTGTACACAACTATGCTAGGGTCAATGCCAGTCATTTCTTTATATCACCACAAAAAATCATCCAGGAATTCTTGGAACATACGATTATAGAGCTTGATCTCATTAGGGGAACAAGTTACCCCAATATGGACATTTTCAACGACACGAGGCTTGATATAAATATCAATTGGCATCATTTGGGTAATTTTACCCATGTTCCATTCCAACCAAACTTCATGAGTCATGATCAATGTCTAAAGTGCTAGGGCCAGAAACTAAGAAGAGAAATTCTCAAGACAAGTAGACATGACTGCCAGGCTAGGCAACAACAAGGAATGATGATGAGTTTCATTCCAAGGTACTTCCTTCAAATACATAACTTCCATAATACTCTCATTACAAATAAAAGTCTCGTCTGAGGGATCAGGAGATTTTGAAGAACCAAGCCACGAGGATTGATAATACATGTCGAGAGATGTACTCGAAACAGAGTAATTAGAGGATATTGAAGGTGAAGCCAAACAAATCTCCACATAATCAATTTTAGTAGGGCTTAGCGGCATATCCTCATCCCATGTATCAACAAGATCTAGTGAGGGAATGACCTAAGGATTAGACTTGACTGAGATCATGTTGATAGAGGAAACATGCGAAGTCAAGAGAGGAAAAATACCCATCACAGCAGGATCTTTAAAAAGTCCTACCCTCACACTCTCATAAGGAGCACTGGTGTGTTTGACATAAGGAACATTGCCATCCGAGGAGGAAGAGGCAAATAAGGACAATTAGTCGACTATGAAATTATTCCCTTGATGGGGAAAGGAATCACATGGAAATGGGAGGAGGCCAGAACATGCATGGCATGGGTTCAACTCCATCCGAGTAGAATATTATAGTTCATATTAGCTTAAACCATCTCTAATTCGACTTGAATAGTCTTTCCCTCCAAAGTAATGGCAAGGTTAGGGAGAACATCAAATGGTCATGAATCGCATCTATCAAAAGCTTTGAAAGTGTTAGGGGATTGATTCAGAGTAGGAGAACCATTTTCCTTCCAACAAGTGACATACATGATGTAGGTAGAAGCACCTTCATGAGAAAGGAAATCTAGACTCAGTTATGATCACCTGAATGAG
>APFE030634776.1:357952-393712 GCA_000404065.3 Pinus taeda | reverse complement strand
CCATCCTTTCTTGTTTCATTTGGAAGTGGTTGAGCTTATCAAAGTAAAGGAAAACTCTTGCTGGACCCTAGGAGGAACCTGCACAACACCAAGGCTCAGGTTGTAATGGTTTCTTTTGTTTCCTATTAATACAAATAAGTCCATTCTTCTCAACAATTTGTTATTAATGAGTTTTTTCATATACTCCTTGGTCTGTATGTTGAATATGTTTTATTTTATGAGATATTCAGGTGCTATTTAATTGTTTGATTGTTAGTGAATGCAGGTTTCAAAGAGAAGGAGGAGCTCATCCGGATCAACGAGGCTGGACTACTACAATAGCGTTGGACTACAGGGAGGATCTAAACACTTGACTTCTTGTATGGTAAATGCATATTTAGAGAAGGATTGTTCTTAATTGTCTTGGTTGTCACTAGAAAGCCTTAAGCTTCTAGGGAGGTTGGTTTTGTCTGCAAAATTAACTCTTTCCGCATGACACCCGCATCCTTCAGGTCTCGCATATTGTGTATGACATATCTGTGACCCCACAATCCCTTAAGTCACATCAGTCCTACATCTCGTAGTCCCACATGGCCCCCTCAATACCTAATGGGCCATCCTTAAGGAATTGTGGGGAGGGGAGGAGGGGGGGGGGGGAATCACTAACATGGTGTGACATCATCGGTGGAGGCCGAAAAGAGTTAACAAAGGAAATGTGGAACAAAACCAAGGTTGGTTCACCCCCTTTCTCTCTCATCCATGTGACATTGACGCATCGGGAATCGGTGAGGGGAAATCCTACAATCCCACATCTTGCAATCCCAAATTATCAGCATACAGGTGGAGCAAACAATTTCCACTCTAAAGACAATGCGGGGGATGATTCTACGATAAAGTGTAAAAGTTCCGAGAAAGGTCAAAAACCAAAATACAAAAGAATTTCATGAAAAAGCAAGAGTGGGCCACCCCCTTCTCTCTCGTCCACATGGTGGTATGAAATATTGGCAATGGAAAATCCCACATCTTGCATTATCGGTGATCACAGGAATAGAGGGGCTACCTCCACAAAAACCTTGCAGGGTTGCAGATTTTTTATTTACTATAAAATTGCCAGGGAAGGCTAAAATTATTTAACAAAGGAATCCCATGCAAAAATAGGGCCAGATAGGCCTTTTTCTCTATCCTCCAGGGGGCCACGTGGTAGCATATGATTGATCCTCAAATTTGACATGGTAGCTGATGTCACCGGTGACGTGGTAGTATGCAGGACACGTGTCACTCAGTTTTGGCATTTTCAGGTGTCCTATGGGGTCATTTTTGGATGACATGTGTCACCACTCATAGGTCTACATGTAGCAGCGATGACGTCCACACCCCCGCAAATAAACAATTGATGATCACACACACCAAAGTCTCTCTACCACCCAAGCTCCTTTTAGGCTTACGATTGCGATAAGAGAGGATCCTCCTAGACGTGATATATTATGTGATCTAGCGTATAAATCCCCTGCATCTGGATATTTGTCTTGTGCTATGAAAAGAGGATAAAGGGCCTTTCCCCTCCCATAGTGTGATTGTGATACCTCTAGTGGGACCAACCTCGTAGATCGGCGATCAAAGGGTTCAAAGGGAAATCTTAGGGGCAAGCACTGTAAACCCCCGGTGTGTGTCATTATCATTTAAGAAAGGAAAATACCCCCTAATAGTAGTTGAGAGCCTTAGCCCCTGAGGGCTAAGCGCTTAGTCACAACCTACAATCAGGTGATAGGAATAAGCAAAAAAGGGCTAAAGCAAGGGGGGCCTAGGGGGAAAGAAAAACAAGACTATTTCATGATGTTTCACTGTTAAAGGCCTACACTTAAAGGACTTTTGGGTACACCATAAGCACATCCCCGGGTGTACCAAAGCGCTAAAAGGGTTTTTGGAGAGCTTTAAAGGTGTATGGGTCAACAGCTGGGGTGTTAAATGGAAGTATGGAGCATTCAATCTAGGTATGGCTGCATTCGAGATAAGGTCGTCTCGTAGCATGCATCCAAAGTTGGCACCAAATGAATTTAAGGTATAATGGACAATGAACTGCCTCGACAGCATAAAAGATCATGATGGTAGCAGGGTTGTGGCTTGATCAGGGGCCTCCACGAAAACAGCAAGTGGACACCTCCTCCTTCGTCTTTCCTTTTTATCCTTCTTTTATTAGTTTTGTAGTTAGCATTTATTTCCAAGAAAGGGAGCAGATCCCCATTGTAATATTTTTAGGCAATAGGAGCTATCATAGGCCAAGGTAGCTAGTACATTAGACAGCTGGCCTTTGGAAAAGATATCTTGTAATAGCTATTCTAGCTACCCCTCTTCTTATAAATAGGGGAAAGTAACATTATATAAAGGTTTTGAAATTTCTCACCCATTGGGTTTGAATTATGAGATGCCACTTAGGTTATATTTGTTGTTTCACGGGGGACTTAAGTAATGTTGTGTTGAATGTATGGATTGGTTATTTGGACCCCTAATACTAATGAAACTCCCTATTGACTCCATGCATGATAGGTGTGCAACATGTTATTCTTGGTAATCTCATTTCATTTGTGTTTTTCTTTCCCCGAAATAGTATTAGTGAAGTTGTTGGTTTCTTGTTGATTCACGGATTTATCTAGACTTCTTAATAAGAGAACAATACCTTTGCATATCTCAGATCTATTTGTGTTATTCACTGGCATTCAGTACTTGTAGAAAGTACATATTTACTTGTGTATTTGATTAGCTTGCAATACCTGCGGTAGCTCATATTTACTTTGGTTGTTAAGTAGCGAATGATACCCATGTGTATTTAGTTTGAACCCTTAATAGACACTCCACTATTTCTACCATTTTACCTCCTTCCTCTTCCATATTTAGGCTGGGACATTATTGCTAAGGATGTTTCTTGTTTACATCCCTATGCATATATTCCCCTCCTCCTCCTCCTCCTTTCCACTACTACTCCAACTTCATTTTTAAGTTGTCTCATTATTGTGTGTCGACCACCAAGAGAATACATTTCTCTTTGAAGATCACCTTGATATACCCTATCATTTGGATCCATGTATTGGCTTGAGATTACCTTAATGAAGGCCTATTGAACCAAGCCCCTCCTATTGCCTTTTTACATGAGAATTGGAGTGCTTAAAAACCCTCACATATAAACTTTCATTCACTCATCTATTTAATATGTCCTAGGCACCCATCTACCATCAACCCAGAGGTTGTCTCTAGGAGGCTTTCTATCTCCCCTGCAGTACTTGTGCCATAGGGTGCCAGATTTAGCCACAATAAATCCAACCATTAAGAGCCCAATGTGAGTAGGAAAAACTTCATGTTACATAGTCTTGGGTACTAATTAAAATTAGACTTTTATTTTTGCACCATCTATAATAAATCTGATTTTGACTCTATCATTTTATTATATTTATTTTATCATACCTACTATATGTAGGTTGCATCATGCTACTCGAAATTATTATAAATCATAAGATTTGTTTCTTACTGATTTCAACTCTATCATCAATCTAATTTTGACTCTTTATGATATCAATATAAGTATTTTATCACACATGTTATATGTCCCTTGCAGCATTATGTTAGCCTAAATTATTATAAATTATAAGTAATTTCTTACTGATTCAACTCTATAACAATTAATATATACATGTAGGATGAGGTACATTTAATCTAAAAGAAAGTGTTCATGAATTTTCACTAATTTATAATTAATTTATGTCATATTATTGAAGATTATCATTCTATTTTCTTATCCTAGTTGGATCAAACCACATTCCCTAATATGATAGGAACCATAGGGGAAGACACTACAAAAGTATTAGTAAACAATGACTTATTAATGATGACATAAATTAAAACTTACAATAGGTTTGTTGGAAATCTTAATGTTGAATTGATGATTTTAATAAATCTAATATTGGTGTGCAATATATTTGATAAATCGTAAATTGAAAAATGTTTTTTAGAATATCAAATTCTAGAGCCCATATGTCTTGTATTTAATACTTTTTTGTTCAAGATCTTCGTGAAGGGAAAGTTCATCCTATATAAGAGAGCCAAGGGACAACTACTAGACAAGACACCCACTATCATCTTCTAGGTAAATAAGAAGATGTCATGGAACTATGGTATGAAGCCCCATAATAAATATCTAAAGAAAATAAAATCATTGAACATTAATATCGTATATACAAAAAGTAGGACGAAGATAAAAATATTCATGGCAAAAAACTATTCAAACCTAAATCACAATTAATCAAAGCAAAAGTGATAGCCTTGTAGTGAAGAGAGAATTTTTTTTCTTCATATTTTTTATTTGGTTTTGGTCTTTTATGTAGTTATCAAGGATCCTATTAAAAATAACCTCTTCTAACCCTTGTATGATACTAGTAATCATAAAGCCCTTATATAATATTAGTAATTGCAAACAAGAAAAGATTCCACTCAAAATAACACAAAAAAGATATTTGTCATTATTTGATCATTCCAAATTAGGATAATCCCATATTATATAAAATGGAGTCCTCATTGCTTATAATGAGTTACAATAAGTGGGATCAAAACCATGAGTACTTAAAACCACTTAGAAAAACTGTGAATAATATTACAATAATGGAAATATCTCCCTTAAAATGCTCATGAAAGGGATTTGTTTAGAATATAATAATAAAATTTCCCTTAAAAGGGTTTATATTGAAATCTCTGGTGCAATAGGAATATATTCTTCCTCAAATCACAAGTTTACTAGGCATATATGCAACTAGAATTAAGGAAAATGAATTTATAAATTTCTCTTAATATTTGTTGAATTGAACTAAGGTGTCCAAGGTAAATAGGTGATGTGGCATCTCTCTTTACAATGGAACAAATGCTTCTTCACATTAAACTATGTTATAAATCTTATCATGATTTTTTAGGTGGTATAAAACTAATGGCCCCACTAACACAACAGAGTGAAGGTTAGTTTATTAAATTTCATGGGTGTACTATGGAAGATAATCACCAACCTTTCACATATAGTCAACTCACATGACATGATATGTTTTCCATGGGGCTAGAAAAATATATATTTCATTAGTAAATGCTCATGGATAGGAAATGAAAATGGATCCTTCGTGGCATGACCCTTGAGGTCCATAGATGCATAAGTCTTTATTAATTTTCGTGGATAGCTTTTATAGTTAGGATTTCCTTTCCAATAGAATTTTAGGAGAGAGATTAGAGCATTGAGATTCCATTCCTCAATATCATTTAATTTCCCACTAATTTCATTTATTCAAGTGGACATTCATCTAACAGATCCATTTCATTTAGGTATTATGTAGACAAGCCAAGGACTAGAGGAGATCCCCATAATGAGCTGGAATGAGGTCAAGCTTAATTCAATTTAATATTATATATTCACATCTTTTCCACTATTATTCTATAGAGTGTTATGTATGAAGGGGATATGGAGCACTACCTCTGAAAGCCACCTAGTAATATAACATAGCAATTTGATATGACACATTTATATGAGAATATTATGTTGTACAAAGTATGAGGAATAAAATAGAGGATTATTAAGTGTCATTAAGTTCCACTTTCATAAGAACTATTGTCACCACTAAGTAAATCCTTAACACCATCCACTTACATTAATGTGTTGCAATATGAAACTTAGAATATAAAATCATGTTTGGAATTTGTGCACTATTAGAGGGTGAGAATTATTATATTGATGAAATCAACAAAAATAATTGAACATTTTGGATTATATTCCTAAGGATTTCAACATGAGACCATGTGTTAATAATTTTTCCCAAGGGCATTGATTTGTAAACTATCATTATTACTCCACTAGGGAAATTCAACATAATAGATCTTGTAATATTCCATCATTCAATCACAATATATATTTATTTTTCATCATTCTCCCATAATCTAAGGGATTTGAAGTAAATAAATATTTTATTCATTTTATTGAATTTAATTTTTTATAGGGATCATAAAACCCATTAAACATGGCTGAAAAATGGACATTATGCATAGAAGTTTCTTGTTATCCCAATCCAGGAAAATCAATGATTATGTATGTGCTATAGAATATTGCGGTGAACAAAGTCCTCCAAAGGAAAATGAATGTGCCTAGAAGGAAAAAAACAATGAAGTATATTATATTGCATTGATATAAGGCTAAGGAAAAACTACAGAGTATGGATCCCATGGAATTGTAGCCTAGACCAATTCTGAACTTCTGTGTAGCCAAATGAAAGTTGTGTACCAAGTGAAAAAAGAGAAGCTAAAACAACTACATAGAGAAGAAAAAATTATTGCAAGTAAATTTCAATCATTTAGAATAATTCATTGTGAAAATGTTAATAGGATGTCTAGTGATCTATTGTATGGGGCAATGCTAATTCAATATTTTTGTCTGAAAGATGAATTTTTGTCAAGAATCACTCCATAAAAATTTATTGATGGACATTGTATGATATATATAATATGTGTGCGTTTTCTAGTTATAAATGTGGTGCCTTTAATGACCATGTGTTTCTTTCAATACTATACTAAGTGTGCTCCAATGTCTAATAACAACTTGGTGAATTATTATGTGAATTATCGAGACATGACATGCTTTAGGAAATTTTATATTTAGTTCTCAAGATGTGCATTTTAGAATTTGTGTTTTTAGTCTTGAGGATATTTGAGATGAATAATTTATACCAACTAATCTTGAAGAAACACTAATATAGTTACATTTATTTGTTTTATTAATTTCTTTAATTCTTGACCTTTTCAAATAGTACTTTTAAGGATTTTTGAATGCATGAGCTAACTTGGGTTCTTTTAAAGATTATATATATATATATATATATATATATATGTATATATATATATATATATATATAGTATTATATATGTATATATATGTATATATATGTATATATATGTATATATATATATATATCTATCTATATATATCTATATATATGTATATCTATATATATATATGTATATATATGTATATATATATATATATATATATATATATATATATATATATATATATAGTATATATATATATATATATATATATATATTATATATATATATATATATATATATATATGGATCAGGGGTCTCGATCATCACATGGCCAGTCACCACCTCATTGTTTGAGGCATAAGTGAGAGAGAGCATCAACTGAATATTGAGCATCGACTAGAGGGCGACTTTCTATGCATGCTGAAGAGATTGTTCATGGATCGAGGAGAGTATTAGATGAATCACGGGAAGGCCATTGTTTAGTACATCATGATCGTGGTATATATATGTTTATGTGCATTCACTTAAATGATATTTGTAGAACCATATGTACATACATATAAAATGAGTTTTTGTCAATTTAGCTTTATTAATTTAAAATAATTTCCATGTTTTTTAGGAACATATCTCCCTAGGTTGATGGGAGTATCATATCAATCAATGGAGGACCATCGTTCCCATCATCGTGGTATGGTGTATATATATGTGTTTGTGTGCATTTACCTAAAATGATAAATTGGTAGAATCATATGTATATACATATTGAATAGATTTTTGCCAATTTAACTTAATTAATTCATAATTTATATTTTTCTTAAGAAGCATCTCTCATTAGGTCATCGTGTGAGGGTGGTCGTGAATCTCAATCGAATCATCATGATCCTCATTTTGGTTAGTTATATAGATAAATAAATAAAATGTTAAAATGAATTTGTATGTAAATAATTTGTTTGTTATATACATGTATGTCCATTTTGCATGTGTATAAATACGTTGAAATGTTTCAATATTTATGTAATTTTATTTAAGCAGGGGGTGACAACATTGACCAAAGCCAACATAGGTAAATGAGGGAAATTCAACAAGAATACCATACACCAATTACCACCTATATGTCTAATATTCATGATCAACGTTGTTGGGAAAAAAAATATCCAATAGTGTATGTTGCAAAGGTACACAACTCATTATTCAAAATTGCAAAACGATCTTTAGAGCTTGGAGATTCCTACACAGATTCAGAAAAGCCTAGAAATATTTTTGCACTCTCTAAGTTTATTTCTTGATATTTACAAGAACCTTGCGACAACAACTGATGACTTTATATATATAATGAGGCATAGAAAGGAGACAGTGATGGGTACTGATAAATGGGTGGAGGTAAATAGGAGGGTTACAAAATCACAAGCTAAATCTATGTTTAATTTCAAAGAAGGGCCGAAAAGAAAGATGTGTAAGGTGCATTATTTCAAGCACCCTGAAATAGACCATCGTTTGTTTGATAGGTTCCTTGTAGCATATGGAAATATTCCATGGAATGACGAGATTCCACATTGTTTTGCTTGATTATTTTATGAAAATCATTTTTTGGGCATGAAGCCCAATTATACCAGCCTTCCATTGAAATATTATGGTACTGGAAAAGTTTGTATATATGATCGGAAGGGTGCATATAGGGATACCGAATTGCCTCATTTTCCACCTCCTTTGGTACCTCCACCTCCACATATGGTAACTTTGGAGAGATGGATTCCACTTCTTAGATTGGTCGAGAAGTAAGGGATGCCATTATAGACAACATATATATTGCATTGACTGGAATTGATGTCACTCTAAGTCAACAAAGATCACGAGCTGATGTAGGTGATAATTTTGTATATAAATCAGATGCAGAGATACATAATATCAATATTGAATAGGTTAAAGCATAAGCAAAGGCTTCCCGTGATGGTTGGCAACAACTAATTGGTCATGAGGAAGAGTGGATGGGATCGGTATGCATTAGTATTTAGGGTGGATATTTTAATGTAATATAAATTATATGTTAGTGTTGATTCACATACATTTCCTAAAAAATTTCAGGTATAATGTAACATGAATGTATCATATGTTCACCATTTGTAGTTAAGTTGCTTTTTCAATGAAAATGTTGATAATAACATGCTGCTAGGTTCAGGTTCAAATAAAGATTTGTTGAGAGATGCTAGTTTATTTTTAAGAACATGTTGATACTATTAATTTACTTTTATTATATTGGTAATTCGAATACATATCTGTAAAAGAAATAATTACATATAATTAAATGTTAATAGGTTTCCATTCCATTGGCATTTTGGACACAACGTCGCTGTCTTCCTCCTTATTAGGATATGTGTCAAATATTCACTTGTGACAAGTATTCAATATTTCACCTTTATTTTGTTATATATTGAAGAAACTTTCATTAAAAAATGAGATCTCTATCTTATAGTTTTAAAATTTTTGAATTTTAGGTTCTTGGAGACAATTCCCTTCTCTAGGGACATTAGTGATGGAGTTAGCTATGGGGATAGGATCATCTAGAAAATTTGAAAAAGTTGTTACAAGTCTTTTGATATTGAGAGTTTATGCAATTTCATGTGCAATTTTTAATTTTTAATATATACATGTACATGTATTGTACAAGGCATCCATGAGGGAACAATGTAGGGAGAACACCATGAGGTATTGCATGGAATTTTAAACTTGAGTCAATTACATGGATTAGATCGTCTATGTAATTTGAAAAAGTTGTTACAATTTTTTAAATATTGTGATTTTATGCATTTTCATGTCGAATATTAAATATTTAATATATACATGTACATGTATTGTACAGGGCATCCATGAGGAAACAATGTAGGGTGAACACCACAAGGTATTACATGGAATGTGAAACTTGATTCAACTAAGGGGTTTGGATTGTCTACACAATTTCAAAATGTTTTATCAAATTTTTTAATATTACAAGTTCATACGTTTTCATGTGAAATTCTAAATTTTTATTACATACATATACATGTGTTATACACGAATTTCATGAGGGCACAATGGAGGGGGAACACCACGGGGTATTGAATGGAATTTGAAACCTTTTATAATTTTGTTTTGGTGATAAAATTATCATTTAATTTTAATACATCAAAATTTAATTTAAAAGTACACAACCTTATGTAAATATACATATTACACTTCCTATGCATGGAACTCGTGATTTTGATGATAACACGACAATGTTGATAGATCATATATTTCAGAGATATTCTCTTTGATACAATTTTTTATCTGACAATATTTTTATTATATTTACTCTTATCATAATATAAATTTTGGACATATTTAAAGTAAAACTCTTTTGTTATGAATTGATATCTTTGATGCATATTTTATTTGACAATTTTTTATTATATTTACTTTTTTTAATGATATAAATTTTGGACATGTTTTAAATAGAACTCTTTATTACAAATTGATCTTTAATATGCTAATTTTGGAGTTTATACATTTTGAATGATGATTCTTATAATGTTAGTAGAACATAATATGGAATTGGGTTCAAATTCTTAGGTTTTGTGAAGTTCTTTTGTCAAGTTGTTTAATGAATAGTAAAATTGCAAATTACAAAACATGGTACATTTTGCATTATTGAATCTTATCGTTGTGTACATGTCTCAAAACAATCATTATAAAACATGGTACATTTTGCATGATGCACAGTGTTATCACTCCAATATTTCTCTGGAGTTGATTAGAAAGAAATGGTTGGAGGTAACCACAAACCTACTTTGGAGATTGGGATCTAGCCTTCCTAATTCTCAAAGAGGGCTCTCTCTTTCTAATTTAACTTTGTTTAGTTATTTGATTTTAGGATAACTACGGTTGTACTTGGGTTTTGATTTGGATTTGGTTGTGGGATCACTTACCTAGATGAAAAGAGGGGTCGATTTTACCATTGGGATATGGGGTCAAATGTTAAGAAAATAGGACTGGATCAAGTCCTAAAAACAGTATCTATAGGGCAAGATTAGTAGAGTTACTTCAGATCTCAAGGTTGGATGGTGAAGTGGTTTTCAATTGGATCCAAGGAGATATTAAGGGTTCCTTAGGATGGATTATGAAGAAAGTGAAAGAGATCAACTGGGATGGGAGAGAAATTAAGGATTCTCAAATCGGGATATCAGAAGAAAACATGAAAATTATCAACTGTTCAAAACAGAGTGTACTTAAACAAATTCTGAGATAAATTTCCAGTTAATTCATTCAACTTTAGATAAAATTAAAGTTTGTGAAAAACATATGAAAATAATAAATTTGACAAAGAAAATACTTCATTGTAATAGTTCAACACATGAATCCTGTAATGCAATCTCTTTATTACTTGGTCCAGTCTACTAACTTGAAAAATTGGTACAATAACCCTTAGGTTTATGATGAAAATAAATCTACAAATGTATAGTAGTCCACCCTCAATACTTCGAATTATGAAGTATTTATACAAAAATAATTTACAAAATATCTGAGATTGTCTTGGGAATTAATCTAGGAGAGAAATATCTTCATGCCAAAAGATAGAGACACCTATTGAACTATTGTTTGATGTCCTTGTTTATTAGGTTGTGTTGTCTTTAAGCTCTAATATTTTTCCATTTAATCTCTACTTTACTGTTGGTCTTCATGCTGGATGTTCTTTTCATTCTGACATTTCAATTGATACACTTTCACTTGATACTCTTTTACCTGGTTGGCTTGTCAATATCCTTTTATTGTGCCTTTTACCCTTACTATACATTTTTACATTTTGACTGTGTATTTCTACTGTAAGTCATTAAATTTCTCCCATGTTTTTGCATCTGGTAATTGGATATTTATCATTTTCCTATAAATCTCATCTTCCTCCGTGTACCTGGAAAAAGTGGGCTTATTCACGGAAATGTGTTTTACCTCATGCTGGAGGTAAAACAAGTTCTCAAAAGCTTGGTATAGGACCTTGGCAATCGGCATCCCCTTCATAGATGAAGTATTCACTAGATCCCTGGCCTAATTCTTCTGTTATAGTCCTCTCCTAGCATTAACTTATCATTTATTGCCAAGGGATTGGGCAAACTGTTTTTCCTCAAAACTTAAAATTTAACCATGAACCTGTTTATATCCAATAGCATGGTTTGGAACTTATCTTCAAGGTTTAGCATTAAATTCCTCTTGATGAGGACCCTTTTTACTTCCAGTATTGTACCTATCCTATCAGTTATCTCTAATTCCTACAATTCATACTTATTTTGGGAAGGAAGCAAGTGAATGATCATTGTTCCTTCCTCAGGCATATCTCCAAATTTTGTTTTCACTCTCTGTATGGCTTCAGTAGCCTCTTTCACCAAGTCAATTTTCTAAAAACTTACTTGAATGGATGGCCAAATATCATTGACAGAATCAATGATATTGGCCCATAATTGTTCCTTAGCCTTTCCAAGGGGTTCCTTTAAATTCAATTCCTTCTCCAATTTTTTTATTCTTTCATTCATCCTGGTTTATTTCTGCACTTCTTCTTTATGCATAATTTGTGCAAGCTTATATTTAGTCTCTAGACTAGTCACCTTTTCCTTGAGCTTGTTCATTTTTGTGGTATGAATGGACATGTCTTCCATTTCTTTGACCAATTTACTAGTCTAATCACCTGTTGACCCTATTGCTGATGTAGATGTTGCAGAAGATGGTAGTGCTATAACCATTGGAGCTGTGGCAGCTAATGATGCTGCCAAAGTGGAAGTTATAGGAATAGTAACTATTGGGATAAAAATGGTGGGGGTAGTCTCAAGACTAGCTAGTTTTAATTGTATCAAGCTATCTAACTCCTTTTCCATTTCCTTCAATTGATCCTTTACTTGTAAAACCAGGTCCATCATCTCTTCCTGATGTGTTTGGCTCTCCAGGACCTATTTTGTCTGTGGGTGCTCTGAATGAGGAAGTTTTAGTTGTTATTTGAGAGTTGCAATGTCCTCATTCTTGTTGCTGATCAACTTTTCAGTATCCTTGATGTCATTGGGATCATGTCACATCTCAATTACCAAGTCCTCCAAT
Source organism: Pinus taeda (assembly GCA_000404065.3). Classification (NCBI taxonomy): domain Eukaryota; kingdom Viridiplantae; phylum Streptophyta; class Pinopsida; order Pinales; family Pinaceae; genus Pinus; species Pinus taeda. Next base: position 380,797 of record APFE030634776.1, on the reverse strand, counting down.
GACTTGATCATGTTTTCCTTGGCCTGTGAGGAGGCCGTTTCCAATTTCTATTGGGTTGTAATGTTGTCTAATGAAACTCGCATCTTATGAGTAGCCATGGCATTTCCTATCAAGGTGGAGTACATCATCACTCCTTCCTTCTTGTGGAATTTTATCTGGTCAATAGGATGAAAATCCCTAGCCAACACCTCAAAGTCTATTTTTCTATAGTCAGCTGATGTCTTTGGCTGCTACACAGTTGGCTACATGAAGGACACCTACATTTTTCCTGGTTTGATGTCAAAAGCTGACATCAACCTACTTTCATTTGTTGGTGTATACTTGAAGCACTGAGCATAGGTTTCAACCTTCAACATTTCATTTCTCAATTTGATTTCCTTGTATTTGTCCTAGATGTATTTTTCTCTATTTGTTGGCCTAGTGAAAGAACAAACCTCAACACTGAGTTGTCTCTCAATTAGTTGAGTGTTAGGTGTTCAAGGCTGTTGTGTTTCTCCTAAAGTAGTTGTGCCTTTGCTTCTTTCCACCATTGTATCAGTGTCAGTGATTTCCACTAATTCAATGGTTTCTTCTAGTTCAATTACATGATTCATCTTGGGCCTTTACTTGAGCTCAAAATTCTCATTTATGGTTTCCATAGAAGAACTCGAAGCCTCCTCCTTATTTCTATTTGGGTTTCTCTCCTCATTTGCTGGGGTCTATAAAACCGGAGGAGTATTCATGGGTTCCCCTATTTCTGGAACCTGCAAGAAATAACTTCCATCAATTTGTTTCTCTACATCAATCAATGTATTTTCTACATCCATTACAGTGCTATCCATGTCAATTAGAGTGTTTTCCAACCATTTTGATTGGTTGGAAAACCTCTCAATATCTGGTCTAGGATGATGGATGGAAGGTCCTAATTTGACCATGATTCTCAGCTTATTTATGACTCCATAAGGGTCATACTACCACATAAAGCTATTTTTGAACTTCATTTGCTATAATAGCTTGTCTACCTCTGGTACAGCTTCTCTATTACTAGAAATGTAGGGGCCCAAATTATTTTTCATTTTGAATTGGGTTTTCTTCCTAGCTGCTAGGAAGTTGACTTCATCAGAATTAATGATCTAATTAAAATATTCTAGTCCAAATATCCTCATAGGGAGGTATTTGGGTAGTTTGTAAGGGGAAAGTTGGCATCCATAAATTCTAATCTCTATGTGGTTCTGGTGTAGATACCAGTCCCACACCTTACTATTCTTGGCCAACATTTGATCTCTTGGATGGTTCTGGGTTGAGGACTACTGGTTAGCATGTTCATGACTAGATGGAAAAATAAATTAATGAAGTCCTTATAGGTGAATGCAGTGGAGTATTTCTGGATCGAGGGTGTCCAATAGATGACTGACCTTGGATTTTCTTTGGTATCCAGCTTCTGGATGGTGACAGGGAATTTATCTTATTGATAATATTAAAGAATGTGAAATAATACATAAGAATACTCGAAAACTCTCTCAGTTGGTAGTTTGGTGAAATTTCCATGCATCTTATCTGCAATTAACTGAGCATAGTTATAAATAACAGTAAGAGGCTTGCTCAGGCTAAAAATGGAAAGAAACACCAGGACATCCTCATCCACATGCTCATATGTGGTATATCATAAGCTGCGATATAGCATGATAATAATTTATCTTCCCCTTTCTGAAAAAATGGTGGCAACATAAGGGGGACTATATGTGGGAGTATGGAATTCCTCTATGATGAAAGTTTTGAAAATTTGGGCTATTTGGGCTAGGTCTAACTTGATATATAGGTCTAGAAAGTCTGCAATAGAAAGTGAGGTCTCATTAGGGATTGGTTGGACCTGAAGCATTATGTTGATAGATTATGCATTGATGGTAAATAGCACTTGTTGGTTAGGGGTGACAACAACTCTTTGGCTAGGATGGTAGAAAGCATGAAAAAAATGGATGATTTTTGGGAATGGGTGTACTTCTTGAATCAAATATTTGGGAAAATTAGATTCCCAAAGGTGGATTTCATCATTTTGGTTTAAGAATTTGTCCTACCTCAAGGAGTGGAGCTTTAGAAGGTAAGCAAGGGAAGCATTATCCTTTATTTGAAAAAATATGTCTACTAATGTAAGGTGGTCGATGTCCAGATGAGGAGTTTGCAGAGGTCTCACATCTAGGGAGGTTTTGGAAGCCATAACTATGTTTAGGGATATGAATTAGGCTGGTAGAGGTTCTATAAGTGAGGTTTTAGGAGCTCGTTGTCATCACATCACTTTTGGATGGTAGGTAGTATTTTTCACGAGCAGACAATCTATCCTGGGGCTGCCACGTAGTAGAATAATGCCTAGGGAAACCACGAATCTCACATGATCTCGGGCTTCTATCGGTCATATAGTGAACCCACGTGATATGGATGCACACTGTTAGATATAGGGGTAGGAGATTGGATGGTTGTTACATGGTTAAGATGCACGGAGTGAATCGAGAAAGGGATTTGCGGGGCCCAAGGTTTAATTACAACAACTTGTAATTAATTAATGTATAATGTCGGGATTAAATATAAGTAGCGGGTTAATAAAGTAGGACCAGAGGTTATGTGGCAGGGTTTTTTAACATACCAAGTGTTGGTGGGATAAAAAAAAAGGCTTTTTGGGGAAATATAAATCGGGAAAATTAATTATATAATGTGGGAGGATAAAATGTTAGGATAAGGGGGTTTTTATGGGTTTTTGAAGGGAAATATGGAAATTAATAAGGGGGGAAGGCAATATTTGCAATGGGAAATGAGTTTCACACTAGGGAAAAGGGGTTTTGGGTAGTGGTATGAGGGTAATTACTAGGGAAATGTGTGAAAACAAGGGGTAAGGGCGAAAATGAAAGGAAAAGGGGATTTATAACAAATGAATGGACAATGGGGAAATTAGTAAATAAGCATGTGGGGGCATAGTGAAATGAGGGAAATTAGTTAAACCAACTTGTGAACATCTTTTCTTTCTCATAAATTCTCCTCGACATCAAACATAGGATTAAGCATGATAAATGTGCTTTTGACTCAACAACCTTGTACATTTGCAACCTTTCTTCTACCTACCCTTTATTTATCCTAATATTTTTTCTTCACTTTAATAGTGTTGGGTTGTGTTATATTCTTTCCACAACTAGCCCACATAGTTAACCAGGGGTTTAGAAGGGGGTCAGAGGCCCCCCCTTCATTGCACCAATTGCATAGAGGGGGGAGTCAAAGGGGTTTGGGGGGTGTAGGTAACCCCACTCTATGGGGTCTGGGGCAGTGCCCCGAAATTTTTTGTTTTTGGACCTTATATAAGGTTCGGCAGACCTACCTATGTTTTTGTGAATGATTTTTCGCACATGGTTTCGAACGAGATGGTTTTTGGTCCATGGTATTGAATGCTTCGACATGTATAAATATGTGATTTAAAATTGAAAGGAACATAATGAAAAATCAAGCTGGTAGTCCTGGTCTTGGGATCTAGGGGAAAATCTCTCTGTATATGTGTTTTATGTGTTATGCCCTCACATTGTTTATTTTTTGTGTTTTAGAATTCATATGTAGGTAATTTCTGTATAGGGTTAAAACCTACGTTTGGTATCAAAGTAGTTTTGGCTTCAAGGGGGCACCTTTGTTGCTGAGGGGTTTCACTCAGGCCTCTGGTAGACCCTGTTAAGAGAGAGATCTACGAGATCAATTATGGCAGTGAAAGAAGATGGTGAGTAGTGGAAATATAGAGATCAAGAAATTTAATGGTCAGAGTTTTGAGTTATGGAAACTCAAGATGGAGGTTCTATTGGCGTATAAATGTCAGTGGGTTGTGGTAGATCCAAGTACTAAACCAACGGAAGTGTCCGATGAAGAATGGAAGAATTTGGATCGAAAGGCTAAGAGCACAATACAATTATGTGTCTCAAATTTAGTATTGTTAAATGTATGAGGGGAAGCTACAATGAAGGCTTTGTGGGAGAAGTTAGGGACTTTGTACCAATATAAGTCTCAGGTGAATAAACTATTCACGTGGAAAAAGATGTATAACCTGAGGATGAAAGATGGGGACTTGGTGACAGAACATCTGGAAACATTTATTACTGTGGTAAGTCAATTATTATTTGTTGATATTAAAATTTCAGATGAAGATAATTGAATCAATTTGTTGTGTTCTCTACCATATTCGTGGGATAGTTTGGTTATTGTAGTAGGTAGCAATGCAACTGCCTTACAGTTTGATGAAATAGTCTCATCCTTGCTAATGGAGGAAATGAGATGGAAAAATATGGAGAGCCAGAATGGTGATGCACTGTCTATATGAGGATGGTCCCAGAACAGAAACAAAAATAAGTCATCAAGTGGGAGGTCTAAATCTAGAGGGAGGTCTAAATATCTAGGAAAACCCGTAAAGATGGTGTGCTGGAAATGCGAAAAGGAAGGGCACTATAAAAGGGACTGTAAATCTAAAGATCCTGATAAAGGAAAGGGATCTGATGATGCTGCTTCTGAAGAGACAAAAACCTCCTAGGATGAAGGTGGGGATGTGTACTTTGCTTCTTCAAGTACATATGTAGATCATGAGGCATGGTTGATTGACTCAGGTGCATCCTTTCACTTCACTCCCCATAGAGAGTGGTTCTATGAGTATGAGAAATATGATGTTGGTGATGTCTTCCTAGGGGATGACAGAAAGGCTAGAATCATCAGCAGTAGAAAAGTAAAGTTGAAGTTGCAAGGTGGAAGGGTCAGAACACTTCCAGGTGTTCTGCATATTCATGCATTAGCCAGAAATCTGATTTCTGTAAGCAAGATGGATGTTGCAGGTGTAAAAATAGTGTTCGAGAAGGATACTTGCAAGATGGTTCTGGGGGCACTGGTATTGATGCGGGAAATTCGAATTGGAATGATGTACAAGTTGCAAGGTAGCATTGTTGTTAATGGGTGCAAAAGTTCTGTGGTTCTTGAAAGTGGAGCAGAAAATATAGTGATCACTGGAGAGAAGACCATGTTGTGGCATCAAAGGCTTAGACATATTGGAGAGAAGGGCTTTCAAATACTTCATGGTAAGGGTATGGTAGAAGATATAAGTAATATCTCTCTGGATTTTGATTGCTGTGAAAATTGTGTATATGGGAAGTATAATCGGGTGAGTTTCCCCTCTACTCGTGAGAGGGTGAAACACATATTAGAACTTCTACACAGTGATGTGTTTGGACATGTGAAGGTTCCATCATTGGGTAAGTCTATGTACTATGTATCATTTATAGATGACTTCTCAAAGAATACATGGATATATTTCCTTAAGAAGAAATTTGAAGCCTTTGATAGGTTGAAATAATGTAAGGCTCTGGTGGAAAACTAGACATAGAAGAAGATAAAGGTGTTGAGGATAGATAACGGTGGAGAATTATGTAGTAAGGAATTTGAAGAATTTTGTAAGAAGTGTGGTATAGCACGATAGAAGACTACTCCAAACACACCTGAGCAAAATGGAGTTGCAGAAAAAATGAATAAGACATTGATGGAAAGGGCAAGAAGCATGCTCAATGGTGCCAAGTTAGGACAGGAATTATGGGAAGAGGCATTGGAGATAACATGTTACCTGGTCAATAGATCACCTTCATCGGCATTGGAGGATAAGACTCCACAAGATGTATGGACTAGTAAGAAACCCTCTCTTTCACATCTGAGGGTATTTGGATGTGATGCATGTGTACATGTTCCAAAGGAGAAAATAACCAAGTTGGATAGTAAATCTGATAAGTGCATCTTTATAGGGTATAAGTATGGTTTAAATGGTTATAAGCTTTGAAACCGAGTAATGAGGAAGGTTGTGTACAACCGAGATGTGGTGTGTAGAGAGGTGAAAGATGTTATTAAACATGAAGTCCAACCAAAGGAACCTGAGCAGATAGAGTTTGAGCTTAAGGAGGAAGAATCAGACTCTACAACATAGGAGGAATCAGTAAATGAAGAGCCACAAACTCCGGGTGTGAGAATATCAGTTCGAGAAAGAAGGCAGCCAGAAAGGTATAGTCCATTTGATTTCTATTCAATTTTTTCTTTATCTGTCACTGATAATGATCCCAGAACTATGAAGGAAGCAGTAGATTCAGAGGATGGCAAACTCTGGAAAGAGACCATGGTTGATGAAATGACATCTTTGCACAAAAATGAGGCTCGGATTTGGTGGAGTTTCCAACTGGAAGGAAACCCATTGGAAGCAAATGGGTGTTAAAGAAGAAGACAAATGAAGAAGGAAAGGTGGAGAAATGAAAAGCTCGATTGGTAGCAAAAGGTTATTCCCAACTGTTGGGAATTGATTTTGGTGATATTGTTTCTCCTCTTGGCAAGGTAACTTCTATTAGATTACCTTTTTATGTTGCTACTACTTTTGATTTTGTGGTAGAATAGATGGATGTGAAGACAACATTTCTTCATGGGGATTTGGAAGAGGAGATCTATATGAAGCAACCTGAAGGTTTTGCGGTGAAGGGTAAGAAAGAAATGGTATGTAAGTTAAAGAAGTCTTTGTATGGGTTAAAATAGTCACCAAGGATGTGGTATCGGAAATTTGATACATTTATACGGGGACTTGGCTTCACTAGAAGCAAAGTAGATCACTATTTGTATTCTAAATTAATGTTACCATGTTATTTATTTGTTCTTGTATGTCGATGATAATTTGTTGGTTGGGAATGAAAAAGAAATTATCTAGGATTTGAAGGCCTATTTGTCCTCCAAGTTTAGCATGAAATATCTTGGTGCTGGAAACTATATTTTGTGCGTGGAAATTAAAAGAAATCAGACAAAGAGGAAGCTCTGATTAAACCAGAGGAAGTATGTCAAGACAATATTGCAGAGGTTTAATATGCAGGATAGTAAACCAGTGAAGGTTCCTATTCCTGTAGGTGTAAATTTATCTCCTCAACAATGTCCCAAGGCACAAGAAGAGGAAGACGACATGTCTCGTGTTCCATATGCAAGTGCAATCAGTAGCCTGATGTATGTGATACTCTATACTAAACCAAAAATTGCACATGCAGTGGGAGTATTGAGCAGGTTTATGTTAAAACCAGGGAAGGAACATTGGACAACAGTGAAGTGGGTTTTCAGGTATTTTTGTGGCACTAGTGATTATGGTTTGTGCTACCAAGGAAGACCAAGATTGGATAGAGTGATAGATATTCATGGCTTTATTGATGGAGACTAGGTTGGAGATCTAGATCAGAGAAGATCTACAAGTGGGTATGTGTTTAACCCATTTGGAGGTGCAGTCAATAGGATGAGTAAGAAATAATCTGTAGTGGCACTATCAACTACATAGGTAGGATACATGGAAGCCACTCATGCAAGCAAGGAAGAACTTTAGTTGTAGAGATTGCGTTCAAGTATGGGGTTAGTACATGGAGCTATAAGGATAGACTGTGATAGCCAAAGTGAAATTTTATTGGCAAAGAATCCTGCATATGATTCATGAACAAAGCACATTGAGGCTCAGTATCATTTTGTGAGGGATATGATAGAAGACAAAAAGGTGTTGCTGGTAAAGGTGGATATTTTGAAGAATACTACATATATATTGACAAAATCTATCAGCTATGAGAAGTTCTCTTGGTGTAGAGAAACAATGGGCATTGCAAGGTTGGATAAATGACTAAGCTCTTTTGTGGCCCCCTGTGGAAAAAAAAACAAGTGGGAGAATGTTTGGTTGTGTTATATTCTTTCCACGACTAGCCCACGTAGTTAACCAGGGGGTTAGAAGGGGGGCAGAGGCCCCCCACTTCATTGTGCCAATTGCATAGCGGAGGGAGTCAAAGGGGGGTTGAGGGGTGTAGAAAACCCCACTCTATGGGGTCCGGGGTAGTGCCCCGACAAATTTATTTTTGGACCCAATATTAGGTTGGGTGGACCTACCTACAGTTTTGTGCATGATTTTTTGCACACGGTTTTGGATGCGATGATTTTCAGTCCATGGTATTGGATGCTTCGTCATGTATAAATATGTATTGTAACATTGAAAGGAACATAATGAAAAATCAAGTTGGTAGTCCTAGATTTGGGATCCAGGGAAAAATCTCTATGTATATGTGTTTTATGTGTTATGCTCTCACATTGTTTATTTTATGTGTTTTAGAATTTGTATGCAGGTAATTTTTGTACAGGGTTAAAACCTACAAATGAGTGCATTTGAGCATGTTGACCCTTTATTCCCTTTTCTTTTTACAAGGAAACTATCTAAATATGACCTTATAACTTCCAATGGCTTAGATTAAGATGTTGAGCTCATTTTTATTCTCTCCCTAACTACTGATCTGCCAAGGTTAGACAGTTTGGCTAGATATATCTATCAACATGAAATTTAAAGCATGAATAACTCAAGATTAAGATATTTGACAATCATGGATTGTGGCATTTCTAACAAGCTACACACAACCTTATTTTTCATAGTAAAGTAAAAGGTAGTGGCATTTCAATTTTCACACTTTCATGATATGTTTTATTTCTTTTTGGGGTTCATATGTTTCAATTTTTTAATCTTTTCTGTTTCTTTTTGTCCTTTGATTATTCTTTTTAGGACATACCCTCTTTACATTTTTTAATTTTTAATATGGAAAAAAATTTGTAGGGAGAAAATTATTTACAATACTACAAGGCTAACCATCGCCAATTCAAAATTTATAAGACCCTAACAGTGGCTCCACATGGGGATGGAATTTCCTGGTGAAATGTCAAGAACTTCAAGATTAGTAGACTTTGGAACTGTGACTGTAATTAGCTTGCAAATTGCTCTTCTATGATTCTACTTTATTCATACTTATGATTGTGAACCATTCAGAGCTAAGGGCCTTCACTTCGGGCTTCAACTTCAAAATATTACCATCCAATCCAATCTAAACTCTACAATGTAATATACAATGAGTAAAGTCAAGTGAACTACTGTTAATATGTGGATAAGTAATGCTTCAACATTCTACCATTTACAGATCCTCTTGGTAGATCTGTTCCATCTGACTCTCTCAAGAAAAATGCATTGTTACCTTTGTAACCATAAATGACATAAGGGCCTTGCCACAGAAAATAAAATTATCCATGTTTTCCCTTATCTTCTCTTCTAGAATACAATTTAAGTACTTTATCACCTATGTAAAAATCATTAGCTTTGGTCTTTTTGTCAAATCTTTTTGATTGTATCCTGGATTACTTGTGATTTAACATAGACTTTTTCTCTTTTTTGTTGCAAGTGCATTGTCTAATTTATCCTTCTTTTGATATGATTTGGTTATACCTGTAACTCGTGGATGATATTCATCACTGGTACTCCTAAAGAGGATCGAAAAAAACATCCTTTCCATATACTAACTGATAAGGAAATGTACCAATGTACTTTTTGGTAGTTAGTCTGTTTGCCCATAAGGGATTGACCAACCTTTCGTTCCATGTCTTCTTGTTGTCTTCCTGTAGTTTCTTAATGATATTGACAAAGATTTTGTTTGAGGATTCTACAAGTCCATTACCTTGAGGGTAATAGGAAGTGGAATGGCCAAGGGTAATTCGATATCTATTTCAAAGATATACCATTTTCTTTGATTTAAAAAAAGTTGCATTATCAGTAATGAGCTTTTGGGGGCATCAAAATCTTGACAGGATATTGTTTTCTACAAGTCCATTACCTTGAGAAAATGACAGAGTCTGTTGCTTGTCTAGAAGGGATGGCTTCTATCAATTTTGTGAAGTAATAAGTGGCTGTCAAAATCAATTTATGTTGGGCTGAGGAGGTTGGGTGAATTTCTCCAATGAAGTCTAAGCCCCATTGTTGAAATGGTACTTCTGTGGATATGGGGTTTAGAGGTAAAGGTAAAAGCTTCCTTTTACCCTCAAATATTTGGCACTTATGATAAGAGTTCACATGTTTCTTGACATCTTCAAAAAGAGTGGGCCAATAAAAACTAGCCTTTAGAATTTTGTCAGCAGTTGTTTTCCAATACAAGTGTCCTCCACAATCTCTTGCATGGAATTCTTGGATAATTTTATCAGCTTCATCTTTCAGTAAACAATTTAATAGAATTCCACCATTATATTTCCAAAATAAAGCATTATCTATAATACAATATCTCATTGATTTCATTTTAAAAAATCTAGCTTTAGTTCTAGATAAATCAGGAGGAGCTTGTAAATTTAGTATGACAAATATGATATCTGCATACCATGGTCAATCTATAAAAGGTTCACTGATCTATGGAGTCACCATATCTTCCTGATCATCTAGGGCACCAATGAAAATTATATCTAAGGCTTGAAAGTTCCATTAAACCATGAGTTTGGCTAAACCTTGGCCTTTGAATGTTTTGTAGGCTTTATTTCTATCTCATATTCCAAAATAGTGGCAATCCATTTGCCTCTCTTTCCTTGAGGCCCATTTTTTGTCAAAATGTCCTTTACTACTGAATTTAGAATATAAGCAATGATGTGTGAATACAAGACATATACTTTGACATCTTTAATAGCTTTCACTAAAGCTAATGCTTTCTTTTCAATGATATTATAATTTAGTGTTGAATTTCTTAAATATCTACTGAAAAGTGCAATGGGATTTTCATATCCTTGGTCATTCTTTTGCAACAAGACTAATGCAATAATATGTTATGAAGAAAAAGAAAAAATTATAAAATCTTTTTGGAAATCAGGACTTATGAGCACTGGAGTTTCGGTAAGGGATTGTTTGATGGTATCAAAAGTCTCTATAGCCTCCACTATCCATTTAAGTGAGGAATATTTTCTTAACATGTTATTTAGTTCTCTAATTAATTTTGCTAGGTTTGAAATGAATCCCCTAAGAAAATCTATTTTGCCTAGAAATGACTGTGATTCTTTGATGTTTCTGGGATGAGTGATGGTCAATATAGTCTCTATTCTAGTAGGATACATTCTAATTCCATCTTTGGATATTATATGTCCTAAGAGTTTACCTTCTTCTAGACCAAAGTGTGTCATTTTGGGATTTAATGAAATACCAAATTTTCTGCATTTAATGAAAAATCTTCTCAGGTGATCTAGATGTTCATTATCAGATTTGGAAAAGTCTGTGATATCATCTTGGTAAACAACTAGGAAGTCAAGGATTTCTTTGGCAAAAACTATATCCATAGCTCTTTGAAATGTTGCTCCTGCATTCATTAATCCAAAAGGCATTTTCAAATAGATGAAAGTACCCCAAGGAGTAGTAAATGCAGTTTTTGCTTCGTCCTCTGGTTGAACTAAGATTTGGTTGCATCCAAAAAATCCATCAAGCAATGAAATTTTGGATGAGCCTACTACCCTCTGAAGAATATGGTCCATTTTTGGGAGAGGATAGGTATCATTCAATGAGACTTTATTCATATTTCTAAAATCAATGCAGAGTTTGATTTCTCCTTGCAGGTTTTAACCTTGTACATAAATTACCTACATACAAATTCTAAAACACAAAAAATAAACGATGCGACATAAAACACATATACATAGAGATTTCCCCTCGATCCCAAAACCAAGACTAATAGCTTGATTTTTCATTATGTTCCTTTCAATGTTACAATACATATTTAAACATGTCGAAGCATCCCAATACCATGGACCAAAAATCCATCGCATCCAAAACCATGGAACAAAAACCATTGTGTCCAAAACCATGGACCGAAAACTATCACGTCCAAAACCATGTGTGAAAATCATGCACAAAACCATAGGTAGGTCCACCCAACCTAATACAGGGCCCGAAAAACAAAATTTTCTGGGGCCCGAAGGGGGTCACCTGCACCCCTCAAACCCCTTGTGACCCTCCCACTACATAATTATCTCAATGAAGGGGGGTCTCCTCCCCCCCTCTAACCCCCCGATTAACTATGTGGGTTAGTTGTGAAAAGTATATAACACGACCCAACATTCTCCCACTTGTTGTTTTCTTTCCACAGGGGGCCCCAAGAGAGCTTAGTCATTTATCCAACCCTACAACATCCGGTGTTTCTCTACATCAAGAGAGCATCTCATAACTCATAGATTTTGTCAATGCATTTGCAATATTCTTCAAAGTGTCCACCTTTACTAGAAACACCTTTTTGTCTTTTATCATATGCCCCACAAAGTGATACTAAACATCAATGTTCTTTGTCTTTGAATGATATGTACGGTTCTTTGCTAAGAAAATTGCACTTTGTCTGTCACAATGTATCCTTATAGCTCCCTGTACTAACCCCATACTTGAACACAATCTCTGCAACCAAATTGCTTCCTTGCTTGCATGAGTGGCTGCCATGTATTCTACCTCTCTAGTTGATAGTGCCACTCCAGAATGTTTCTTACTCATCCAACTGACTACACCTCCAAATAGGTTAAACACATACTCACTTGTAGATATTCTCTGATCCAGATCCCTAGCCAAGTTTGCATCAACAAAGCCATGAATATCCAATGCTTTGTCCAATCCTGATCTTCCTTGGTAGAATAAACCATAATCACTAGTGCCATGAAAATACCTAAAAACTCACTTCACTATTGTCAGTGCTCCTTCCCTCGTTTTGACATAAACTTGCTTAATACTCCAACTGCATGTGCAATCTCTGGTCTAGTACAAAACATTACATACATCAGGATACTGACTGCACTTGCATATGGAACAAAAGACATGTCCTCTTCCTCTTATTGTGTCTTGGGACACTATTCAACAGATAACTTCACACCTACAGGAATAGGAACCTTCACCAGTTTACTATCCTACATATTAAACCTCTTTAGTCTTGTCTTGACATACTTCCTCTAGTTTAACCAGAGCTTCCTCTTTCCCCGATCTCTTTTAATTTCCATGCCCAAAATATAGTTTGTAGCACCAATATCTTTCATGTCAAATTCAGAGGCCAATTGGGTGTTCAAATCCTAGATAATTTCTTTGTCATTTCCAACCAGCAACATATCATCCAAATACAAGACCAGATAAATAACATGGTCACTAATTAATTTAAAATACACACAGTGATCTACTTTTCTTCTGGTGATGCCAAGTCCCTGTATAAATGTATCAAGTTTCTAATACCACATCCTTGGTGACTGTTTTTACCCATACAGAGACTTCTTTAACTTGCATACCAGTTCTTTCTTACCCTTCACTACAAAGCCTTTAGGTTTCTTCATGTAGATTTCCTCTTCCAGATCGCCGTGAAGAAATGTCTTCACATCCATCTATTCTACCTCAAAATCAAAAGTAGCAGCAATAGATAAAAGTAATATAATATAAGTTACCTTGGCAATAACATAAAAAATATCCCCGAAATCAATTCCGGACACCTGGGAATAACCTTTTGCTACCAACCAAGCTTTGTATTTCTCCACGTCTCCTTCTGTATTTGTCTTCTTCTTGAACTCCCATTTGTTACCAATGGGTTCCCCTCCATCCAACAACTCCACCAGATCCCAAGCCTTATTTTTCTGCAATGATGTCGTTTCATCAACCGTGACCTCTTTTCAGAGTTTTCCATCCTCTAAGTCTACTACTTCCTTCACAGTTCTGGTATCATCATTATTAATAGATAAAGAATAGTTTGAATAGAAAGTAGATGGACTATACGTTTCTGCCTTCCTTCTTTCTCGAACTAATCTTCTCACACCGGGAGTTTGTGGCTCTTCATCTTCTGATTCGTCCTCTGTTGCAGAGTCTGATTCTTCCTCCTTAAGCTCAAAGTCTATCATCCTAAGTTCCTTTGGTTGGACTTCATGTTTAATAACATATTTTACCTCTCTGAACATCTCATGTTGGTTGTACACAACTTTCCTTGTTACTGGGTTCCAAAGCTTATAACCCTTTAAACCATCCTTATACACAATAAATATGCACTTTTCAGATTTACTATCCAACTTGGTTCATTTCTCCTTTGGAACATGTACATATGCATCACATCTAAATACCCTTAGATGTGAAAGAGAGGATTTCTTACCATTCCATACCTCTTGTGGAGTCTTATCCTCCAACATTGATGAACATGATCTGTTGACCATGTAACATGCTCTCTCCACCGCCTATGCCCAAAATTCCTATCCTAACCTGGCACCGTTGAGCATGCTTCTTGCCCTTTCCATCAACATCTTGTTCATTCTTTTTGCAACTCCATTTTTCTCAGGTGTGTAATATGTAGTGTTCTGCTGTGTTATACCACACTTCTTACAGAATTCTTCAAATTCCTTACTGCAAAACTCTCCACCGTTATTTTTCCTCAGCACCTTTATCTTCTTCTCTGTCTAGTTTTCCACCAGAGCCTTCAATTCTTTGAACTTGTCAAAGAATTCAGATTTATTCTTAAGGAAATATATCCATGTAGTCCTCGAGAAGTCATCTATAAATGATACATAGTACATAAAATTACCCAGTGATGGAACTTTCATAGGTCCAAACACATCACTCTGCACAAGTTATAATATATGTTTCACCCTCTTACCACCAGAGGGGAAGCTCACCCAATTCTGCTTCACATATACACATTTTTTATAGAAATCAAAATCTGGAGAGCTATTACTCATACCTTCTACCATACCTTTGCCATAAAGTATTCGAAGGCCCTTCTCTCCAATATGTCCAAGCCTTTGATGCCACAACATGGTCTTCTCTCGAGAGGCCACTAGATTTTTTGCTCCACTTTCAGGAACCACAGAGTTGTTCCATGCATCAATAATAGTGCTACCTTTCATCTTGTATAGAGTTCCAATCCGAACTCCCTGCATCAATACCAGTGCTCCCCAAACCATCTTGCAGGTATGCTTCTCGAACAATGTTTTTACACCTGCATCATCCAACTTGCTTACAAAAATTAGATTTATGGCTAATGTAGGAATATGCAAAACACCCAGAAGTGTTCTAACCCTTCCACCTTGCAACTTAAACTTTAATTTTCCACGACCAATGATTCTAACCTTCCTATCAATGCTTAAGAAGACATCACCACCATTGTACTTCTCATACTGGCATAACCACTCTCTATGGGGAATGAAGTGAAAGGACACACCTGAGTCAATCAAACATGCCTCGTGATCTACATGTGTACTTGAAGAAGCCAAGTACACATCCCCACCTTGATCTGAGGTGGTTTTCACCTTTGCAGAAGGAGCAACATCAGATCCCTTTCCTTGATCAAGAGATTTAGATTTAGAGTCTCTTTTGTAGTGCCCTTCCTTTCAGCGTTTCTAGCACACCACCTTTATAGGTTTTCCTGGAGATTTAGATCTCCCACTTGATGATTTATTTTTGTTTCTCTTCTGGGACCATCCTTGTACAGACAAGGCATCATGACTCTAACTCTCCATATATTTCCGCCTCATCTCCTCTATCAGTAAGGATGAGACTATTTCATCAAATTGCAATGCAATTGTATTGCTACCTATTTCAATAACTAGACTATCGCATGGATATGGTAGAGAACACAACAAAATGATGCACTTATCTTCATATTTAATTTTATTATCAATAGATAATAACTAACTTACCACAATATTAAATGCGTTCAGATGCTCTGTCACTGAGTCTCCATCTTTTTTCCTTAGGTTATACAATTTTTTTTTTGCAGGAACATTTTATTCACCAGAGAATTAGATTGGTACAAAGTCTCTTACTTGTCTGACAAAGCCTTCACCATATCTTCCCTTTATACATTCAACAATAATGAATCTGAGACACACAATCATATTTTGCTCTTTACCCTCTAATCCAACTTCTTCCATTCTTCATCGGACACTCTCGTTGGTTTAGTACGAGGATCTACCATGATCCATTGATATTTATCCACCAATGGATCCTCCATCTTGAGTTTCCACAAATCAAAACTTTGACCATTAAATTTCTCGATCTCTATCCTTCCACTTCTCACCATCTTCTTTCACCACTAGAATTGATCTCACAAATCTCCCTCTAAATAGGGTCTACGAGAGGCCCCAGCAAAACCCCTCAGCAACAAAGGTGTCCCCTTGAAGCCAAAACAACTCTAATACCAAATGCAGCTTTCAACCATGTATAGAAATTACCAGCATACGAATTCTAAAACAAAAAAAATAAACAATGTGAGAGCATAACACATAAAACACATATATATAGAGATTTTCCCCTGGATTCCAAAACCGGGACTACCGGCTTGATTTTTCATTATTCTCCTTTCAATGTTACAATACATATTCATACATGCTGAAGCATCCAATACCATGGACCAAAAATCCATCATGTCCAAAACCATGGACCAAAAACCATTACGTCCAAAACCATGTGCAAAAATCATGCACAAATCCGTAGGTAGGTCCAATGAACCTAATATAAGGTCCAAAAAACAATATTTTCCAGGGCACTATCCTAGACCCCATAGAGGGGGGTTACCTATACCCCTCAAACCCCTTACTACCCGCTTTACTACGTAATCGGTGCAATGAAGGGGGGGCTCTGCCCCCCTCTAACCCCTCAGTTAACTACATGGGCTAGTCGTGGAAAGAATATAACATAACCCAACGCTCTTATTTTCTTCCTAGTAGTGACTAAGTTTGAGACCCAATCTGAATATCTAATGGGAGCTATGATTTGGGCATCATACATCCTTTTGACTTCCTTTTCAATTGATGGCATAAGAACTGGATTAATTCTTCTAAGTTTTGGTTTGAAAGTTTTATGATCTTCTCTGATAGGTATCTTGTGTTGAATTATGCTTTTATCATAAGACTTTAGGTCTTCATACTCCATGCAAAGAAATCTTGAAACTCTTTGAATATGTTTATATATTTAAACTTTTCATCTAGAGGTAAAACTTTTGATATTTTAATGAACTTAGGTCTTTTTTATGTTCCTATGTTACATTTTTCTATATCTACTCTTAAAGGCTCCATTTTTGGTTTCTTAGCTACACCATTTGAATCAAACAAATCTTCTAATGGGGCTAATCCCTTAGGTAGGAAATTATTTTTAAGGTTTAAAATTTCAGGATCATCATTCATTATTTCTTCTATTTCTACATTTTCTAAGTTTTCTATTTCTAGTTTAGTGAAATTAGTGGGTTTACCTATATCTAAAATATTTACATCTATCACACTATCTACGTCATTGTCTACTGTACAATCTGTATCTATATTACAAATTTGAAACTCACTTACAACAATCGTGAAATCATAAATTTGAGAAACTTGTGAGAAAACCTGCCAATATCTCAACTTGTCAGGTATGACAAGCCTATGTCTCACTTCTGCATTATACTAGTGGTTAGGCTGAAAACGAAATTTGTAGGTACTAGAAAAAGTGGCTAGATTGTGGGCTTACATATTTTGTTTTCTAGGAATGGAAAAAAAGTCTATTTCCAAAAGGACTTTGATCAAATCTAGGAAAATCTCTCTATATTGGCTCAGTTTGGGATTATTTACAGAGTATTCACCTTTTATTTGTTTAATAATCAATTATGAGTCTCCCATTATAGAAACTCTCTTGGCTCTAAATTTTCTAACCATTTGTAGTTCGAGGACTAGAGCTTCATATTCTGCCATTTTTTTTGTGCATTCAAAGTTTAATCTAAATACATGACCTTCAAAATCATTATTTTCCATGTTGTGAATCCAAACTCCCTCACCCGCTCCTAGTCTATTCACAGATCCATCAAAATCCAAATGCCATAGAGACTCATGATTTTTTTTTCACTGTCAGGTGTTTTGTATTTTTCTTCTACAGTTCTGATTTTATTTTTGTCACGTTCTGAATTGTACAAGATAAAAGATTGACTAGTGCAAAATGACTAATTAGTTACTAAAAAAACAACTAAAATTTGCATATAAACAACCATTTTTCAGTCGGTGGCCAATAGTAGCTAATTTACAGTATCTTATAACACGACCAGCTTTTGGTCATTTTTAGCGTAGTCATTAATTGGTTTCCTCAATTTTATCATCTAGTAGTATATTTAGCTATAAATTTGGTCATTAATTTTTCATTGGTTTATTCTTTGATTGTCGCAATTAATGACCAAATATATAACAAAATATATTACTATATGAATCCGTGGAAAAACCAATTAATGACCAAAGAAATATGACCAAAATGTTGGTCATGTTATAAGATATTGTAAATTAGCTACTAATAGTCATATATATGCAAATTTTAGTCATCATTTAAAACCAATTAATGGCGAAAGAAATATGACTGAATTTTATTCATGTTATAAGATGTTGTAAATTAACTACTAATAGTCATATATGTGCAATATTTAGTCATCATTTAATAATCAAAATTTTATCATTTCCAGTAATCATTTATCTTTTTTTGGTATTTTCATATTCATTATATAGGCAACTGATTTATCCATTTCTATTCATTTCATTTATTCATTTTCATCATTAATTAATATAAAGTACCAATTTAGTAGTTTTGCATTGATTTGATGTGTTTATTATAAATCAGCATAAATTATTTAATATGATTTTGCAACTAAAATCTAAGAAAATGTCATACACTGTGCATGTTTATCTAATATGATAATGCAAAGTTACATATGTTAATTACAATATTAAATAATATTAAGTGCAAATAAAAATAATTTCAACCATATAAATTTATTATATAAAATATCAAGTATTACAATATGAGTTTCCAAGGTAATATGGGATGGACTACAATTTACACATGAAATATTGTTTCATCATTTAAAAACATTATCACTATGTTTCCAAAGCATTGCATTTGAATTCACCAACTCTAAAGCCTTGACCATTAGTCTCTATGAGTGTGTCTTATGCAATATATTGGATGAAAGGGAATCACTAGATAGATTCTATTCTCTCTCTCATTTTTCATTTGTCGTTCCAGTGTTATTGGTCTCCTTTTTCTTCAATTGTTGCTTCTTACCATCAATATGGAATTCCTCTCCTAAAATGAAAGAAGGTACAATGCAGAGTATAAGACATGAAAGATGATGAATATTTGAATATAAAAAAAAAGTAGACTATAAAATATTTATATGACATATACCTCAACATTTGATAGTGGCCACTATATGGCTAGATTACCTGTATAAACAATGAAAATAAAATGTCACCATAAAAATGGAATTGGAGACGGATTCATCATGCATGCTAGGATTTTTTTTGTGCACACATCATATTGCTCACCTCTAATTGTATAAAAAAGAAAGAGTATGCACAATGACATGTAGTGAAATTTGGGTGTCTATTTGACTCAATGATATGCTTGATCTTTTAACCCATTCCAATCATACCGCAATGAAATTAAGAGAGACAACGACATAAGGACTATCAATAAATGAAATTAGAGACTTTATAATGCAACTCAATTGTACCTGAATGTAACGATAAGTATTTGCAGCTTCTTGGTCATCGATGAGCATCAAATCAAACTATGAAAATTTCCTTGCATTATGATAATTTGGTTGCACCTGTAGTAATCCTTTGTAGTAGCCCCTTGACTTGCCTATAGATACAATTTTGAAAAAAATACTACTCCTGCAATTCTTCTCTATATTGATCATATTTGTCCACCCTATTAATAGTTATTTTTCAACGAAATAGAATAGAACTCTCCAATTGCATCATTTCCTTTTAAAACAATGCTTGAGTATTTACAGGTGTTTGTTGAACCAATCTCTACTTAGGTCCATGAAATCCCTGATTTGTCTCCATTGCAAAAACCTCTTTTTGTAATAAAATTATAAATCGCACATCTTCATTCCTCGTCCCCAACATACCAATTCTTTAAAGTGGAATACTTTATCATTGCTCCCTTAGTGCAATAGAGATCCACTATTATGGCATGGAGATGATTAGTTTCATAAAATGGTATAGTTCATCCTTCAATATATGTCACAAAACTCCTCTCACCTCACAAAACTCCTCTCTTCTACAAAAATAAGAGTCCTCTCAAAATGTCTGGTCTCCATCTCATTCATCCTGAAATAAGTGGATATTTCCATGGGTGACAAAATGTGCTTGGAGAATTAATAGAAAGAGCTATCACTAAAAAAGTAAAATACAATGCAACATAATAGTTATCAGTAGGAGAAACAACCTTGCCAAACTACTTCTTAACTAGATAAAGATACTCCTAAATTACCCCTTATAACGAACAAAAGATAACCTCAACTACGTATAGAATCTCCCTATGCATGGTAGAAATGAAAACACTGTCGAAAAAAACATCTACAACAATGTTGATCAATCTCTTATTCTAGTCAAGGGCATGCCCACCTTTTGCAAAGTATCAAGTAGGTCAGGGTCCACCTCATCAAGGCTCCTCTTCTTCTTCTACTCACTCTGTTTAGGTTCAAAATAATACCAAAGGTCTTTGAAATTGATGGGTGGGTAGAAGTTATAATACCATTGAGTTCTTCCATTTTTAATCATTGTCTATAAGAATTGAATCTAAATTGCAAAAGTAGTTTAGGTTCCTTCTTTTTAGCTGATATTAACCTAAGCTCTAGAGAGTTGTAAGGTTTAATGGATCTAAGTATATTATACTTAAAATATAGTAACATGGTTTAAAACTGTAGGCATCGAGATCTGAATCTAAGGATGAAACATAAAAGATTTTATGTTCATGATTAAAAGAAATTTTAATTTCATGTAACAAAGTTTGAGGAAGATCTAGCATTAGCATCCTACCAGAAAATGTTCTTGCATCACTTGAGCCCTTTTAATTTGGGCATGATAGAGTCCATTACACAAACAATCATGCACTAGAAAAAAGGTGAAAAGAAAAAAAAAATCATGCATTCTGACCTGAGAAAATTTAGGGAGGAGTGAACTGATCTGTATGATAAGGACGTGCACAATGATTTCTTGTCCATTGTCCTTTGATGAATTTTTGGCTGCAATCAGATCTGCATTATCATAATCATTAAACCCTTTGTACAATAAAGACATGAAAAATACTTACTTTTGCATTGAATTCTTGGCCATAATTAAGATCTGCATTATCATAACCATTAAACTCTCAACTCTAGATAAAAGTTATGATTTGATCATATAAACCTCAAATCTATTTACCCATAAGAACAAAAATCTTCTTTAGTAAAAAGGAAGAACAGAACCCAAATTCATACCCATGTATAGATTACCAAAATATCATAATCATTAAACCCTAAACTCTAAATAAAATTCATTCTTTGATGATATAAACCCTCGAAATTATTTACCCATCAGAACAAAAATCCTCTTTAGTAAAAATGAAGAATAGAGTCCAAATTCATACCCATGTACAAATTGCCAAAATATCCATGCCCAATGAACTTGCCCTTATCATAATCATTAAACCCTCAACTCTAGATAAAATTTATTCTTTGATCATATAATCCCTCAAATTATTTACGCATACAAACAAAAATCCTCTTTAGTAAAAAGGAAGAACAGAGTCCAAATTCATACCCATGTACAAATTACCAAAATATTCATACCCATGTACAAATTACCAAAATATTCATACCCATGTACAAATTACCAAAATATCCATGACCTTTGACCTTTCCCTTGCTCCATCTAATCGTTCATGCTCTCCTAAGGTGTTTCCCATGAAAACTCCATCTGGGGTTCTAATACCATGAAATCTCTAGATAAAATTTATGCTTTGATCATATAAACCCTCAAATTATTTACACATACAAAAAAAAATCGTCCTCTCTAGTAAAAAGGAAGAACAAAGTCCAAATTCATACCCATGTACAAATTACAAAAATATCAATGCCATGTGACCTTGCCCTTGCTCCATCTAATCATTGATGCTCTCCTAAGGTGTTTCCCATGCAAACTCCATCTGGGGTTCGAATCCCATGAAATCCATATATCACATTGATTCTACTAAGGTGTTTTCCATGCAAACTCCATATGGGGTTCGAATCCCATGAAATCCATAGATCACATTGATGGTCTTCCTTCTTCTGGAATTTCCACGTAGATATAGAATCCAATGAAATCCAGTGTTTTCCATGCAAAGTCTATATGGGGTTCGAATCCCATGGAATCCATAGATCACGTTGATGGTCTTCCTCCAATGAAATCCAGTGTTTTCCATGCAAACTCTATATGGGGTTCGCATCCCATGAAATCCATAGATCACGTTGATGGTCTTTCCTCTTTCTGAATTTCCACGCAATATAGACAAGGCAGAGAAAATTAGTGCTTACAATGTGATTGTGTAATTCTGTGAATATTTTATTTGAACCATTGCTAAACTGGAAATGAAAATGAAAAGGAAATATTTATAATACAAAAAAAAATAAATATTCATAATTTAAAATAAAATATATAAAATGCAATTTGTTAAATGATTTTATTTTTAATAAGAATTTGTTTCTTTTAATATGCTAAATAAAAAGAAGAAGAAGAAGTTAAAAATATATTGGATGAATGTAAACATTTAAATATGACCTCATTAATATAAAGTAATTTAATAAAAATAATAATTTAATTGTTATATTTGATTTGTTATTAATTTGTGAATAGGCTTTGTTACAATACCATGGGCCAATACCATGGCCTATAACATACCTCACAACCAAAATATTTTACAACAATATGACCACATTACTTTAGATATTATTAACTTGTAAAACATACCCTTTGTTACAATACCATGGGTCAATACCATGGATTATCAATACCACATGCCCAAAAAAACATAAATTATTTCACAATCAAATATTTTATAACAATATGACAAGATTGTTAACCATGGATATACACCCTCACTTTACCATGGATATTAACTTGTAAATCCTCTTTGTTACAATACCATGGCTTATTAATGCCACATGTCAAAAAACATATCTTATTTTATAGTAAAAATATTTTATTTTAATTTAA
>APFE030634776.1:345920-357353 GCA_000404065.3 Pinus taeda | reverse complement strand
TTCTTTGACATGATTGATCCAAAATATAGGTTTAATATTTTACAACCAATACCATGGGCCAATATAATGGCTTATCAATACTACAAGTCCAAAAACCATAACATATTTCACAACTAAAATATTTTACAACAATATGACAAGATTCTTAACTGTGGATATTCGCCCCCATTACATATTTTACAACAATATGACAAGATTCTCAACTGTGGTTATTGGCCCCCATTACAGTAGATATTATTAACCTGTAAAAAATAATGTTTGTTACAATACCATGTGTCAATACTATGGATTATCAATACCACATGCCCAAAAAACATAAATTATTTCACAATCAAAATATTTTATAACAATACCACATGCCCTAAAAACATAAATTATTTCACAATCAAATATTTTATAACAATATGACAAGATTGCTAACCATGGAAATTCACCCTCACTTTACCATGCATATTAACATGTAAATCAGCTTTGTTACAATAGCAAACCATAAATTATTTCACAATCAAATATTTTATAACAATATGGCAAGATTGCTAACCATGGATATTCACCATCACTTTACCATGCATATTAACATGTAAATCAGCTTTGTTACAATACCATAGGCCAATACGATGGCTTATCAATACCACATGCCAAAAAACCATAACATATTTGAATAGTAAAAATATTTTATTTTGATTTAATTTAATATTTTTTTTTATTGAAAATTAAAGGGAAAATGTTTACAATTTGAGATATATCTAAAACCTCTATCCTCACAACCTACTTAAAAATATTCCCATCGAAATTAAAAATAAAGGTTTTAATAAAATTAAAAGACTAGATGGATCTATGCGAGTTCTTTCTTTTATATATATAATATATAGATAAGGAAGACGTGACATGAATCCACATAAGCTAAGGATCCAGGGATGAGAGCAAGAAATTGACTACTATAAAATAGATTAATTACAAATACAATAGGCCAATAACGATGGGCCTTTATCAAATACCACAGCCCAAAAAACATAAACTTAATTTGATAGTAAAATATTTTATTTGATTTAATTTTTAACAATATATTTTTTCAATTGAATCTAAAAGGGAAAATGTTTACAATTTTCGAGATATATCTAAACTTCTGTCCCTCACAACTACTTAAAAAATTCCCATACGATATTAAAATAAGTTTTTAAATAAAATCAAGCTAAGATGGATCTAATGCCAGTTCTTTATATATAATATATTATATATATATATATATATATATATTATATATATATATATATATATAATATATATATAGATATATATAATCACTGACATCATTCATCATAGCTAGGGATCCAAGGGATGAGAGCAAGAAAATTGACTAACTATAATAGATTAATTATAGTGCATGGTTTTTTAAAGTTTTTCATTATTTTATTTTCTTTGACAATATTTTACAGCCAATTAAGTTTATCTAATTTAGATAATTTCTTAAACACAATACAATGTGATCAAATTTAAGAGATAGCTAGGGAGGGGGTGGAGAGAGGGAGAGAGATG
Source organism: Pinus taeda (assembly GCA_000404065.3). Lineage (NCBI taxonomy): Eukaryota > Viridiplantae > Streptophyta > Pinopsida > Pinales > Pinaceae > Pinus > Pinus taeda. The sequence goes on along the minus strand of APFE030634776.1, from coordinate 355,817 downwards.
GTGAAAACATTGGAGGATAGGGAGAGAGAAAGAGAGTGTGATGGGGAGGAGAGAGAATGAGGTGGGAGAGAGGAAGCAAGAGGAAGAAAGAGAGAGGAAACAGAGATATATGGTGTTGGAGCGGGAGAGCGAGGGAGGAAAGAACAAATACATAAAGAGATAGAGTTAGAGAGAGAGAGGAGTGAGAAGGGAGAGATGGAGAGAGAGTGAGGGAGAGAGGAGATGAGGGAAGATAAATAACATGAAATGATAGAGATAGGGAAAGAATGGGAAGGGAAAGCAATGGAGACATAGAGATGGAGAAGGAAAGGGAGGGGGGAGATAGTAATAGAGTTGGACAAAAGAGAGAGAGTGAGAGGGAGAGTGATTTGGGGGGGTGGGAGAGATAGAGCGAGGTGGGAGATAAGGGATAGATAGGAAGGAAGATAGAGATGAGGAGAGAGAGAGATGGAATTGGAGGGGGTAGGAGAGAGAGGGAACAAGAAAAACATAGAGGGAGAAAGGTGGAGAGAGGGAGGGGGTGACAAAGGATTCATAGAGAGAGAGTGAGGGAGAGAGGAGAGTGAGAGGGAATAGGGAGAAGCATATATATATAGAGAGGGAGAGAAGGGGACAAAAGAGATAGATAGATAAGGGGAAGAGAGGGAGAGAGAGTGTGTGTATGTTTGGGGGGTGAGATAGAGAGAGGGAATTACAAAGAGACACAAATACCAATATAGATATTATATAGTATTATATAGCCAACAAAAATCCATATTAATCCTATAACTATCAAGTGGGGAGATGGATCCAATCTCTCGAGGTGAAAACATTTCATCAGGTTTTTTACTAGAAAAAAGGGTTTGCACCTTGAGAGATTGGACCCCTCTCAATGCTTGATAGATCCGGGGTTAAGATGGATGTAGGTCAATTAATATGAAATTAAAGTAGATTTTATTTGATATTATAGTCTTAAAATTTAAAATTTCCCTTTGAATTAATTTCAAATTAGAACTAGATCCAATTAGATTCAATGAATAGATTTTTAAAAAATACATAAAATAATTTTTTTTATTAAAAAATATTTTTTTAAACTACAAATTATTAGAGATACATAGTGAAAAGTTGTCTCACCTATACATGACGTGAGGATCAAGAAGTGTTTAGGGAAGGATAACCTTTCAACCAATCTTTAACAAACTTTCAATCCCCTATCACTTGTAAGTTTAGATTGTTTGATATAATTAAGATGACTAACATAACAAATTGATTCATATTATTGTAGTACTTGTTAGGTAGTTGTATTTTGTTATTAGACTAAATTAGATATTCATGTTAGTCATTTTTAGTTGTATTTCTTATTAGCTAGTCACATATTTTATCCTCTGACTAAATTAGTGATTTATGTTAGTCATTTTTAGTTCGGTCACTTAAGATTGCTCTTTTTTTGTAGTATTTCACTTGGAAAATCTATGGTGACTAACGTTTTTAGTCACCTAGTCATTAATTGCTCATTTTATACTAGTGAGTCCATATTAGAATGCATGGAGTATATAGGGAAATTCTATGGTTTTTCTGCACTACTTATCATGTATTTCATTAAGGTCTCTCTATAAAGTTTTCTTTGTTGACCAAGAACAAAGATCGTGGAATATGACATATCTAATTGTAAAGATCCATGGAATTTTTCTCAGCATCGGTGAGATAACAACATTCCATACTTGGGTGGGATGTCAGCAACTACTATGTCCATGAAAATACTCTATGCTGGGCACTAGTCTAGAGTTACACACAAATCCTTGATGAGGTCGAGGAATTTAACATTGCTATAGTCAAAGGAAAATACGTACTTATATGGTCTGCTGATATCTAAGTTTAGTCTCTCCATGATTTCTTTTTGTATTAAGTTATGGGATGCCCCCCAGTCTAGCATAGAATTATGTAATATTTTTTCATTGATTTTCAAGCTAATATAGAAAGGAGGGATACCCCCTTGCTGATGTGTACCACTTACTTCAGGACCAAATAATAACTCAGGTTGATCATCATTAAAATTCACATCATCCTCTCCTTCACCTATATTTGATGTTTCAATGATCTATGATCTATAAGATTCATTTTTCACTAGCTCGTTCAAAGGAACTGATATTTTCAATTTTGTTATCTCAGTCTTAATGTTAAATGGCAATTGAGTTTTGTTTGACTGAATGAAATCTTCCTTAGCAAATTTTGTCTGTGTGTTTTTATCTTGTTTTTTCTATACTTAGCACTTTAGTTTGTGTTTCAACAGTTTTGTTTTGAATTCTCTTATTTGGAATGATTTGAGTAATAGTTTCAGTTTGAGTTTCAGATGAAGTTATATCTACAATTTTAGGGCTAGAAGTTTCTTGAGTTCCCTTAGGGAGGATTTGTAGGATTTTGGTGACAGGAGCTTCTGTTATCTTTTTAGTTTGGGTTTGCATTGATATATTAGTGGGAATTTCATTATTATTTTTACTTCCTAGGCTATACTGTTTGGGAACCTCATATATGGTAGATTCATAGCCCTAGTTAAAGTCAAATGACTCTCCAGATTCTAATTGCAATTGTTGCAGCATGTACAATTCTTGTTCTTCTTGAGTAAGAAAAACAAGATCCTCATTTTTTATCCCTAATAGATTTATCTAGGTGTCATCCTCTTCCTCATTGTTTCGTGAACCCTCGACATAGTTTTCCTGGAAGGCTGGTATAATGTGTTGATCCAGCATAACATTCTTTCTAGTGTTAGGATTCTTCTTCAAGTTGTGGTTTCTTATTGGGGGTGGTTTTTTATTCACCCACTAAGTTTTTCTTTCCATGTTTTCTAATCTATCCATTATTCTTTCTACAGCCTTTGCTAAACTATCTATTTTACCATCAGAAGTGGAAGTATCCTCTTTAATAACAACTCTCTTTTCATTTCTCATCCTAGCTTTCTTAGCTAATAGATTGGCTTCTACACTAACACCGTTACTTTGCATTTGTTCCAATGTTTCAGGGTTTCTTTCTCTTAACTCATATGGCATATCAGTGTCAAAACCATCATGGAATTTGATCAATGCTAGGTCTGATGGAGGCTTAATATTAGCAAGGATTGCATTGTAGACGTTATTGAACCTAGTACAATAATCTTGAACTGACTCATTAGGAGCTCTTCTAATGTTATCATATTCAGAAAGTATTTGCAGAGGGTTTTTCTTTCAATCCTATCTATCAATAAACAATCTACGAAAAGTAGATAAGTATGCAATATGATTAGCAGGTAAACCTTTGAACCATTTCTTTACTTCCCCACTTAATGTTTGGGAAAACAACCTCATTTGGACATCAAATTCATCAATCTCATGCAACTCAAAATAGTCAGTCATTTTGTTCACATGTTGTTGGGCAGTATACTTACCAATAGCATCAAACAAAAAGATTTTTCTTTGATAATCTTGGGGAATGGAATGGAGTTGTGCTGGTAAAACCAAAGGTGCATATTTTTCTACCATGGCTAAGATTTTGGTTTGACTAGGGGGCAAAGTGTTGGTGCTTGAGGAAGGGCTTGAAATGGATGGAGATGAACTAGATGAGGTTGATGATTTTGGTGGGATAAGAAGTTGATGAATAACTGGTTTAGGGGAATGAACTATGGTGGTTATTATAGGTGAGGTGGTAGTAAATGAAGGTGTATTTACAGTATTTGAAGATTGTACAAAATTTTTAGAGGCAACAGTAGTGAGGGCAGCTAGTTCAACTGATTGTTGAAGGTAGGAATCATCTATATGGCTTATCAATGTAGAGGTTAAAGCTTCTAGCTTGCCAAAAGTATTCAACATTAGTTTATCTAAATATTGGTGTATAGGCACCTTTTTGTACTCAACGAATTGAATAAAATTAGGGTCTAACATGGTTTCATGAATTGCATTTTCAGATTTAGTTCTAAACTGTGAAGGTCAAATGACAAATCAAATGGAATTTCCTCTAAAGTTGATAATCCCTCGGGGAGTGAATTTGCTTTAACTAACTAGCTACTAATTGCTTGATTTTCCACCTTTTTTGGTTTTCTTAAAATTCTGTCAGGGTCATCAACTATTATAGTAGGGTTTGGATCTGGATTTACCCTGGTATAGTGAGTCTTTTTGGGAACCAGAATTTTAATTTTTTAATTGTTTTTTGAAACTTTTTAACATCAACTCCTTAAAATGACCTTGAGGGGAAAAAGATGAAATTTAAGGTTTCCTTAAAGTTTTATTACACTTAGGATTGAAGTCTCCAGTATGGTTGCCAATATGTTATCACTCCAATATTTCTGTAGAGTTGATGAGAAAGAAATGATTGGAGGTAACCACAGACCTACTTTGGAGATTTGGATCTAACCTTCCTAATTCTCAAAGTGGGCTATTTCTTTATGATTTAACTTTGTTTAGTTATTTTATTTTAGGCTAGTTATGATTGTACTTGGGTTTTGATTTGGATTTGGTGGTGGGACCACTTACTTAGATGAAAAGAAGGGTGTCTTTTACAATTGGGCGATGGGGTCAAATGTCAACCAAAGAGGATTGGATAAAGTTCTAAAAACAGTGTCTATAGGGCAAGATTAGAAGAGCTACTTTAGATATCAAGGTTGGATGGTGAAATGGTTTTCAATTGGATCCAAGGAGCAGTTAAGGGTTCCTTAAGCCGGAGTATGAAGAAAGTGAAAGAGTTCAACGGGTATGGGAGAGCAATTAAGGATTCTTAGATCGGGATATCAAAAGAAAACATGAAAATGATAAACTATTCAAAACAAAGTGTACTTAAACAAATTCTGAGAAAGATTTCTAGTTAATTCATTCAACTTTAGATAACATTCAAGTTTGTGAAAAACATAAGAAAATAAAAAAATGTGACAAAGAAAATACTTCACTGTAATGGCCCAACACATGATCAAATATTGATCCAGGACCTTAGTGATAGCTCAAATTTCAAATTGTTTGAAAGAGTGTCAAACCTAAGCAATGATATAGATCTCATCTTCCTAATTCTGTTGTTGTGAATGGTTTGAAAAACTGACACTGTATGGAGTTATTGCAATTTTAAAAATTCCAATAAATTGTAATTTATGGACATTTGACCAAGAATAATTGATTCTTGGGAAATATTAAAAAAAAATATTCCAAGGAATATTCCAAGGAATATTCCTTTTTGGTTGACCAATCAGGTGCTGACACATGGCAAGCCCGGAGGCCACCACATGGGTGTGGAATAGTATGCTAAACTTTGTTGGGCTCTGATGGAATCAAACACATGACCTCTGATAAGACAAACCAACGCGCTACCAACTCTTCTCTATGATGTTTCTTAACATATCAAGTTCAAATGTTATATTTAAGTTTTAACCGGTTGCATTTTGGGGTTAGGACCGCCAGCAGTCTTACCCGCCAGTGATCCCATAAGACCTAGTCACATGTTCGTGACATAACGTTGAGTGCAGCAACAAACCACGAGGTTGCATTTTGATCACCAGCTCAACGGTCTCACCCCTAACTGCTGGGGGGTTAACGCATCACATACACACCAATAGTTCCAATAACCACCAACTCCCATGGTTAGCTTGGTGGAGTGCTAGAAAAGGTAGATTATGCCAATTTTAACTGAAGTTAATTGCAGTTAACCAATTTTGGTGGAGGACCTCTACGGGACACTACCTAAAAGCACTCCAGGAGCAATTTTTGACATAGGAGAGTGAAACAAGAGGCTAGCTAGGCTAGTTGGAGCCTTTTGAAGCCAATGGAATAGTCTAGAGAAGTTAAAGAAGCCATATTCAAGGAGATTTTCGTCCGGGGAAATTTTGGAGCTCAAGGCCACCAGGGGTTGGTGGTAGTTGTAGGAGCTACGAGTACTCGTTCTCAATGAATCAACAGTCATTCCTGATTGTAATGAGTCTTCTAAATCCATTGTGGAGGTTTACAGAAGCATCTAGAGGCTTCTAAAGGTTGATATGCTATAGGTAAGTTTGAGGTAGCTTAGTGCCAATTGTAGAGGAAGGTCTAGTTTGGGGATGCAGTGCTCATTTTGAGAAAATGGTCAGTCTATTGTTAATGTATGATATGTTTTGGAGATAGTAGAAGAGGTTTCAGTGATAATTGAAGAATTCTAAAGGATTTAGTGCAAACAAGAAGCTCAAGGTAGTTCAGTGTACCAATTGAAGGAATCAAGTCTAAGGGACCTTATATCTATTTGCAGAGTGATGAAAGCCATGACAGGGATATAGATGGTTTTCGAAGCCCATTGTTTCAGTTAAATAACCTTTGGAGTTGAGTGTGGAACTTGTAAAAGAATCTTTTCCATAATCCCAAAGAGCCATGTCAAGATGACAAAAGCTCAAGGAGATGTAGCCCATGACATTCGGGTGAACTCCGAGATTAAATTTGCTGTTATGTGTTGACTTTTATTTTCTGCATTATATGGCTATTATGTGCATTTAATATAGGCAGAAATGAATGAACTTAAAGCACCTAAATAGTTAAATACAAACAAAGACATACACCTTTTTCAAGTATTTCATTCTGCAATTGTCAACATTAGCTAGATCATATATTTGTTAAGCTTTGGAGTAGGAGGTCCTTGTAAGCATAACAGGTTGTTAAATGCTTATTTTAGATTAGGTGGTATCAGAGAAGGATGCTTGATTGGTAGAGAAAAACATTTCTTGTTTGAAAGGTGTTCAAATAGTCAAATTCTATTGTTTGATTGTTTGTAAACTGACTATTGTTTGAGTTTGCAAAAGTGAAGGGAAACCTACTGAAAAGCTAAGTACAGGAGAGGACAAGAAGGAAGAAGGGATGAATGCACTCTCCTTACCCAAAGGACCTCAACGCAACCCTTGAACCACAAGAGGGTTTGTTTGCAAAAGGATACTTCAATAAGAATTTGATTCTACTACAATTTAATTCAGAAATTTGTCATTAGTTCTTTGAAAGCTTTGTGAATTTTGTTGAAGTGCTTTTGTTCATTTCGATGATGACAACTTATACAAGTGATTTTTCCAAATCCTCCTCTTTCACAAGATTCTTTGATGAATACATGAAGCGAGACTTGTTCATCATGATGGGTATGGTGAGAGAAATGTATGAGGATGAAAGGAAGAGCACCAAACTTCGAGAGCAGTTGAATTCCATGAAGAAAGAGAAGAAGCTACTTTATGAAAAATTGCAGGAAATGGAGAGTCAAATTCATATTGCAAATATGAACCTGGAAAGGATGCATGAGTTGGAGACATGACTCCTTGTTTTCAAAGAAGCCTTAGTCAAGTATCAGCTCGAAGAAGAGGTAAACAATTCTAGCTTTTCTTCAATTTCCTCTAAGAATGTTTATGTTGGTTCTTTTGAAAAAAATAAAAGAGGCATAGTGTCCAAGTTAATGTCCAAAATGGGCTATGAAGGAAAAGGATTGGGCAAACACGCATAAGGCATTGTTAAGACAATAATGGTTGAAGAAAGGCCTAAGTATTTGGGTCTTGGCTATGGACAATCTTATGGAGAAAGTTCTAAAGAAGCCATGAAGGCAATTGAAACCGTTCCTAGAAGGAGTTTCATTGCAGGTTCCCTACCTCAAGTTTGTAAAGATTGTATTATTAGGGAATGCAAATGTTTGAAACATAGTTTACAAGAGGAAGGTGATCAGAAGCATGCACTTGAATCAAAGAGTTGTGAAAGCTCTAAAAGCATTGATGAGATTGATGGTGTTCCAAATGGAGCTTCTTCTTCATTTGATTCACCTCCTCATGAAGGTAATAAAGGTGAAAGAGAAAGGTATAAATCTGATCTCAATCACACTTTTTTTATTATGTTAATGTTGGCTTGTTGGGGCCTGACACAGTTTCAAAAATGATTTAGCCAGTCAAATCCTGAAAATACTGACCCTTTCGGCAACAGTCCATAGTGCATGGACTGAGGTCTCACCCAAGGTAGTATGGGAGGGTGCTGGAACTGCTATCACCCCAAGAAACTCTCCTAGGTTGTAGCTCAGAGATGCTCGGGAACATTACAAACTCAACTAAATGTTGGAAATGGATGAGTGGAAGGAATGATGCTTGTTCAAGCCAAATAACCACTCCTACTTTGCTTGATTCCAGACATGCGTGAACACCCCTAGACTACAAGGCTTTAGACCACCAATTACTCACAATTTTAAGGATTGGGTGAATATGGAGAATACTGACCACACTAGCAGATGCACAGGACTCTGTGATGGCCAGCTGCAACCAGTAAAGAGGTCTGCAAATCTAATTCCCTAATGTACAGAAAGGATGACAACTCTCTCAAATTAGGTGAAAAGAAACTTGAATAACACATTCACTGATACATAGAAGATTTTAACATAGAGGTAGGATGACAACTCCTCTAATGCTAAACATCAAGAGTTCAAGAAAACTATGTAATAGGCACAACCTAGAACAGAATAGGAATGGAAAGTGAGCAATTAACAACAAAAGAAGCTTGTATTAGCTGAAAATGAAGATGAGACGTTGCAAGTATCAAACCAGTTACAGTCTCCAAAAGTTGAACCTTACATCAAAACAACAACCATCAACCCTGATTACATCTTGTTTCTGGGTATATATAGAGTTTGAATTACAAAGGCACTCAACCATTCTAGGTATGGAGGGGTCATAATTGACCACCAAACTCTTTAACTACCTGATGGAGTCTATGGTGCAATTTGACTCCTTTAATGAATAAATCTGATCTTCTTAGGCGCTCTACTATCCTCGCGGGCAGGTGGAGTGTCGTGTGGAATGGAGTCCCATAACTATTAAATACACTTTCTTGATCGAGCTCTGTCCTTTTCCTTCTCGGCCCTACTGTCTCTTGAATGTGGTTATTGAGGAACTACTGCAATTAGTACCAAAGACTGGTTATCTTCGTCCTTTGGGAGCATGGAACAATCAAAGGTCATGTACTGCATGGCAGGTGGACGAATTGGATGAAGGAACAATATTGGTCGTCGGATTGAATAGATAGAAGGTGGGTATGGCTTGACGAGGAGTACCGGGAGATATGGAAGCGGAGTGAATGCAGGCTGTTGGATCTCGGGTGGACATATCCAATGGTCATCTGGGGAGGAGACGCGTGGGAGTTAACATGTAGGAATGATGGTTTCAGCAGCAAGAGGTATTGATTGCACCGTTTCAGGGCTTATGGTGGTAAAATTACAATAGTGTGTGATCTCAATCAAAGGGTGACGCATAGCAGTAGGGAAATAATGAAACCATTTTCCATCGTGCGTTATTTTCCTCGCGGTTTGAAGATGCGGGGAAAGTGACTTCCATCCGATTGTGGCGGAGATGATCAGACAGAAAGGGAATGGTTGCGTGAGTTTCTATGATGGGAATCGTTAGATTGGGGTGGCGGAGATCAACAATTGGGGTTACGGTGAAGCTTTATGGAGGCACGTGGGCATGTGGGCGCAGGTTTAATAAGGTTTTATGTATTAACACATGGGACTTAAAAAGGGCTTTAATATGATTTTCAAAGAAAAAGCACGGGAAATAAAAACCAAAGGGGGGTGGGAGGTAGAGGAGAAGGTGAGGGCAACCACTATAAGCCTTTTCTGAGCATGACCACGGACAAAATGTGCTTCCAACTTCAGAAAATCAATGTTATATGGCAGAGCTAACACTGGCTCCTTCTGGGGATGAGATCCTCCCTGTGAGGTCTCAAGAACTTGTTGAAGGCCCCGAAAATCGGGTCGACAACAAGGGGGATACCCACCCGGTCCGGACCTTGGTTGGAAGCTCCTTATCTGTTTGGTATAGCGGGTCCGATTGGGGATATGGGACCAGTTTCCCAATTCAGTGTGTGTGTGTGTGAGAAAGATGGGTGTTTCTGTTCTAAATGGAATACTTCTATCTAATCTAATGCTATGCTATTG